>VXAX01007631.1:0-44066 GCA_013399835.1 Leptocoma aspasia
ACACGTCTTTTGAACACTTCCAGATATTCCACCACTTTCCAGGCTAGCCTGTGTCAGGGCCTGATAACCTTTTCAGTGAAGATACTTTTCAAATCTAAACATTACCTGGTTAAATTTGAGGTCATTTCCTCTTGTACTATCTCTTGTTTCCTAGGAGAATAGCTATTGTCCATTTTTTATTAAAAAAATTCTGTCATCATTCATATTCCAAAAACTATCAAGGATCAAAGAGGATGTTTTACCTTTTATATGAAAATAAAGGAAAAAGAATGCATTATTATCTACAGCAAGGCATTACTTTTTCTCATTTCATATAAAGGAACCCAGAAACGAGAAGAAAGAGTGTTTAAATTTTGGCTTGAAATTTTAAAATAACAATTAATTTATTTGCTTTTTTTTTAATTTTATATACTTACTATTAATTTTCAAAGCATATACTGGAAGAAAGCAAAACCAAATTTTAAAAAAATTGGTTCCTATGGACACAAAAGTCTCCATGAAAACAAAAGAAATCTTGGGGTTGGAAGGAAATATCTGATCTAATAGAATTTAAACTAATAATTTAAATAATAAAACTAATAAATACACTAATAATATTTAATCTAATAGAATTTAAACTGTGCAGAACTAGATCACGGAGTGGCAAAACCAGAAAAAAATTAGTGACAGACACTTTTGAGTCTGACACCAAAAAATTGTGTCCTTAAAATAAACTAAAGGAGTAATATATCACCTATGCTTCAATTTCTTCAAATGAAGACAATAACATTAAATAGTTGCATTTAAATGTACAAGAATAGCAATACAGGGATTTAATGTTTAATAAAATAAGTGCAAATACCTTTTATAGTAACAGAAGTCCTTCTTGTAGCAGTGGGAACTATTATAGTCCTTATTACAGCAAAAATATATGAAATTTTAAAAACAGGCTAAAAAAGGTTCATGAGAAATAAATAGATCATTCAAGCTAATATCTCAGTCTACAGTGTAATTGAAAAGTGAATATATTCTCCTCAAAAATATATTTTTAATTCTGAAACTCCCCGCTACTTTGTTCAACAGTTTTCTGACTAGTTTTGTATAGTTCTGACTTCTCTATAATATGGTCAAGCACTTGTGTATGTGCTAATCTTTAATTGCATGGGAACAGTCCAAGATTCAGCTGGTGGTTCTCCCTTGGTTCCAATTATTCATATTTTTAATAAATACTTTGCTGACTAGTGACATCATCTGCTCTTTGTAAAGCAGATATGAACTACAAATAATAAAATATACATATATGTTAAAAAACAGGTCAAAGCATTTTCCCTGTTCCTTCTCCAATTCTAAAGTCTCATCTAAAGCTGTGCACAGCCTATAACACTGTGTTCCCATGAAATAAAGGGTCTATCTATTAAGTGCTCTCTCCAGAACCAGAGACTATAAGTGTGAAAAGTTTGTAATGTTACGTCTCTCACACGTTCCTATCTCATAAGGATAACGTCTTTCTCCAGATGTTTGGAAACTGGGTCTCAAGGACTGGGAAAGGACTCTTCACTTACTTTATAGTTACAAGACCCCATTTCCTAATACTTTTTCATAACAATATTTTATTAGTGTATGATATTACAGCAATCTCTGAATGGTTATCTAAACCCAGAAGAGACACACACTTTCCAAGACGGGATAAAAAAAGCAATTTCCATTTAAGCAATTTTAGACTTATGCAGTGATGTTTCTATAGATACGCCCCTTCCCTTTTTTTTCCTAGGAATGGAAAACATCACTTGGTCATTCATGGTAGTTTACTCTCCTAGAAGATTCTAAGGTGATTACAAACAGAAATTGAGCATTAGTATTATTACATTCTGTGCAGAATGCTCTGCTTTTTATTTTGCTCTCTTTAATGTGTAACGTGTTTTTGATGGTATTAACTGATTAGTTCTACCGTAACACTTCAGTCAGCATTAGAAACTGATGTATCCACAAAATCCTTCTTCTTTCCTTCAAACACTTCCTAACAATTTTTCCCTTTGAGTAAACAGTATATTTATTCCTTTATTTAAAGAACATTTTAATATGAATAAAATTAAATCAGAAAATGTAAGCCCCTGACTTTATTTTTATATGTATTTTCTTTAATTCTGGACATACTTTTAAATAATTATACTCACCAGTTACTAAGACACTATCATGCAGCTGTGAGTTTACTACTTAATGGCACATTAAAAATCTTCTCTGGCTTTTGCTCCTAGAGTCAGTAAAATATTTCCCAGTGCCATATGATAACTACACTGTATTCCTGGAGCCTCATTAAATAGTTTACTCATGAGACATAGAGATAAAATATTTTGGCAGACACACATTTATTTTACAGACAAAAAGGCCAGTATGTACATGTTCCTATAAATGAACAAAAAATGTTTTTCAGAAGACTATCATCTATTTGAAACTAGAAAGAATGAAGACTTTAGAGGAAAACTGTATAAGGAAAAAAAACTGAGAAAAAACCCCTCTGTGTTTCTTTTAATAATTAAAATCACATAGTATTTTGAATGCAAAAATAAGATACAGTATAGTTATATTAATTTCTCATTCTGGTCATTTGCATTTAATTTTGCCATTTTTCAGCAGATGACAAGGTCTTCCAGTTACTGAGATCAGACAAATAAATAACAGTAAGTTACACAAAGTCATTATCCTTCACCAATCCTTCCTCCTCTCAGAGGATCTTGCAAATTTAGCAGTGGGAACTACAGGGACTGCACCTTTAATTTTTCTCCCAGGGGAACTATGATCACTGGAACAGTGAGAACTGATGGGTCCATCGACCTTGAATGTCATGCAGCAGCTTGGCTTTTAAAGGTCTCACCTAACACATGGATTTGAAGGTTGCTGCAACCCCCAAATGACCCTTTCAATAACCGTAGGGCACATGGTTTGAACTGGGGAATTCGTTGTCATAAATTATTTCCATCCCTCTTTTTTTTTGCATCCTAATCTACAAAGGAAACTAAAAATATAGCTTCAAAAGATTACTTCAGAAACCAGAAGTAAGTCATGCTCTAAATATAAAAAACAGGGATTGAGAAAGAATATAATTCCACAAAACATGATTTGCTTTTTATTACAACTCACCACCAGCTGAGTTTTCAGTTTTCTGAGGGCAATAAAAGTTACATTTACCTGTATTTCTCATTTACTGGACAGAAGAAGCTTTCTACTTCAACTTTTGTTAACATCTCACTGCAAGTATTTGTTTGCTTAATTAGAAAGAATCAGAAATCTTCTTTCAAACATATATTGAAGATATCAGTTCTTGTATACCTTCATCTGAATAAACCAATGTAGATATTTGGCTGCACCATGAATTGAGAAAAAAAGGCAAATTTCCTACTTTTTTTTTCATTTTCTGACACAGTTAGAGGCTGTTGAAATCTCCATATTTTCAAAGCAATCTGTAATTTTACAGCAGAGGATTTTTTCTGGTTTCTGCATTCTGTTTTATGTGACAAAGATCCTTTGGTTCTCCATTAAAATTGTTGGACCTAGGGAGGAAATTCAGCACACTAAAAACACCAAGGATAGGATTTAGGATTTACAAATTTTACTCTCAAACATCTGAATAAGGGCTAAAGCCAGTCTCAATGTTCATTTAAAGTTTAAAGTAAAAAATTATACCAGTGCTTTTTTTCTGTCTTCACTTTTGCAGAGAGGTTCATTTGAACACTTTTCCCCTACTGCTATGCAGTGGTGCTACAGCCTGCAATGATATATTTTATCTACGTAATTTCTCTCTATATCCAGATTCTAAGAAGTACTATAAACCCTGTTGAACTATCACCTGTTTTCTAGTTACCATTTAAAGAGATTTTCTACCTCATAAACTGATTTCTGATTGTATTGCAGTTTCAAGTGCTATCTCAATTGAAATGAAAGGTTGATGGTGCAGACCACATAAATAGAAGATAGTCAGAAGTTTGTTAGAGAAACCAACCTTGTTTGCAATAAAACAGATAACCCATCCATGATTTCAAAATGTCACTTTTATAGAAGTAAATTTCACTCACTGTTATTGCAGTTAGTCTTGAAACTCAAAAGAGGCTTTGCTCAGGCAGCTCTTTTAATTACTGTTTCACAACACAGGTCAAATAGCCATGTAGTAGAAGGTTTTGAGACAGAACAGCTGAAACCACTCTCAGTTCTAAGCTGCAGAACTCTCAGTTAGGCCACACCCCTAATGCAGCACCATCATGTTCCATGATTTCATTTGATATTTAAAATATCTCTGCGAAATTATTTAATGGCAGAAACCCAAGTGCTTAGTGCCAGAATCATTCAATGTAGTGTAAAAAAATTAGATCGTTAATAACTGCCACTCATTCATTGATGCCAGAGTAACAATGAACAACTATTGTATAAGAGAAAGTTTGCTCTTCTTGAATTAATAAAGCCTTTGTAACTTGAGTTCAGCTGGGGTAACTTGTTCATTAGTGATTTTTAAATTATAAAAGAAGAAATTGAAGGCAAAATTACAAGTCCTTCATGTTGCATGGAGTACATCCTGTGGCAAACACAAAAACAGTTGATTTCCTGTCATGATTTTGCTTACTGGAGCTAGTGTGTGCCAGTGTCCCTGCAGAGACACTTGTGCAACAGGGGAGGAATGGTGACCAGAACGGATCCCTGATATGGCTGCAGAATGCTGCCTTCAGTGGAGTTCTGCACATCCACTGTCCAGGGAAGCACACTTGGCCAGTGTTGACCAGACAAGAGACTTATTCAGCTTTTAGGATTAATAGACTACAGGAATAGGAGCCACCACAGTCACTGCAAACACAAGCAGGGTTATTCTTTCATGAAATGCTGCAGTGTGCGTCTCCATCCTCCTTTTCACATAGAAGCTATCACAAGTTGACAATGTTATGTTCATTCTGCGATCCTTGGAAGGCCAAGTCTGAATTATGAGAGTCTGGAGGACTAAGTCATAATTTATATCGCATCATAAAATCATACAGTGGTTTGGGTTGCAAGAGACCTTAAAGATCATCTAGTTACAAACCTACAAACCCCTGCCCTGGGCAGGGATACTTCCCACTAGACCCTATTAACTTTTGCTAGTCCCTGTTAACTTAAGGGACTTTATCTGAAACTCCTTTGTTGCAACACAGAATTACTCATTTTTTTCATTAAGTAGGAGAAAACCCACTTCTAGTCTTATCCATTATTTTCCTTCATATTGTCATGGTTTAACCCCAGCCAGCCACCAAGCCCCACACAGCTGCTCACTCAGTTCCCTGCCAGTGAGACTGGGGAGAGAATCAGAAGGACAGAAGTGAGAAAACTCATGAGTTCAGACAAAGTTTAATAGGGAAAGCAAAAGCCATGCATACAATCAAAGCAAAGCAAGGAATTAACTCACTGTTTTCCATGGGCAGGCAGGTGTTTAGCCATCTCCAGGAGAGCCTCATCACACATAACTGTAACATGGGAGGACAAACGCCATTACTCTCAATGTCCTCTCCTTCCTTTTCCTTCCCCACTTTCTACACTGAGCATGATGTCACATGGTCTGGAATATCCCTTTGGTCAGTTTGGGTCACTTGTCCCAGCTTTGCCTCCTCCCAAACTCCCATGCACCCTCCCCAGTGTGGCAGTATGAAAAGCAGAAAAGGCCTTGGCTCTCTGTAAGCCCCACTCAGCAATAAAAAAAAAATCTTTGTATTATCAACACTGTGTTCAGCACAAATCTGAAACTCAGCCCCACACCAGCCACCAGGAAGAAAATTAACTCTACCCCAGCCAAAACCAGCACACATATTTAATTAGTTAATTGTTGTGTGCATTCTTTTTATACAGAGGTTCAAATACTCCACTGTGCACATGTTCATGATGGGAGAATATTATAATTACAAATACATCAGTCTTTCTTGAGGCATATTTTTTTGCATCTTTCTAAAAGTCTTAGGATTTAGAAACTTCAGATCAGTAACAGTTTAGAAACATTCAACTCTTTTTGTCCCTAATGAAACATCTATACCCTGTGCTACTTCTGCCAGGATTCTGGCAGGGAATCATGCCAGTTAGGTTAATGTTGTTATTGCCATGAGAACTAAACATTAAAACCAGCTATATCTTATTTACAAAACAGTTGCTCCCTGCTGAAATTTTAAAATGTAAGCTTAATTTTGCAGGAAAAGTAATTTTTTTGCACATTTTGTACCACAATATCACAATATTTTTCAGTGGATAACACAGTATTCACTCTAGGAATAGTTCTAAAATTACTCTATTAGTTGCATGACAATGAGCCTGATGAAATTATAAGAAACTATCCAATTCAATGCTAAATTTATACTTATAATTCCAACTGCTTAATGAAAATGTATTTAAATTAAAAGTTGTTATTACTATTACAATGGTGATGATGATGATGATGATGATGAAAACATATTCACCAGGGTCTTCAGATTCAGGTGAGTCTTCTACTTCTTTCTGCATTTCATGTGACTGAAAATGTTGGCAATATTCTGATGGCTCCTTTGTGTCGTGTTGTCCTGCTAAACCTACCCTTGTTGACTTTGAGAATGAATGCTGATCAGAGAATCATAGAACAGTTTGGGATGGAAGAGACCTTCAAAAGCCATCTAGTCCAACCCCCCTGCAATGAGACAACCAGAACAGGTTGCTCAGAGTATGGTCCAACCTGACCTTCAATATTTCCAGGGATAAGGCAGATCAAACATCTCTGGGTAACCCACTCCAGTGTTTCACCATCATTGTATATGGTATAATTTAGATTGTATCTCATCTAAAAATTAAGCATCCTTCAGTCTGACATCATCACCCTTTGTTCCATCTCTACAGGTCCTAGTAAAAAGTTTGTCCCCATTCTTCTTATAAGCCTTGCTTAAGTACTAAAAGGATTCAAAAGGAAACTAATGGCAAAGAAATGGGTGAAAAAAAGATCTACAAAGAGCTTCTGAGTTATGGCAATAGGCTCATGTGTAATTCTATTCAATTAGAGCAATATTAAAATATCAGTAACAAAGAATATAAAATATATTTACATTGGCAATGAAATTAGTACTTGCTTTTAATTGTACACACAGCAGAGTACAGCTAAGTATATTCTCTTAAATGAGGAATATAAATCCAAGTAATTTTGGTTATACATTTACAAAATACTGTATTATATTAAAGAGTGACCATAACAAGAGACATTTTTTGATTTTTGTGCTAGGAAGACACAAAATACAACTATAAACTAAATCAATGTTAGCTAGGTAAGCCAAAAATTTAATTAATCAGAAAACAGCACATTAAATCTGCAGTTAGGGTTTCTTTTGTTCTGATGAATGTATTAAGGAGATTTATATTTAAAAAATTAAAGTTCATTGTTTCTCCTTGCTATGGATCAAAGTCAATACTATACCCTTATAGCAAGCTTTGGATGCTAAGAGTACAAAATTTCTGAAGCAATTAGTCAGAGGATCTGATCTTAACAGCAGGACTTACTCTAGATTGTATTCACAAATAATGTGATTTAGTAGAAATTCTTTATTCCTATAATCCATTTTTCAGATTGGCATGTTTCAGACATGCATACAAAATACTGAACTCCAAACAGTAGAAATTGTTTGGAGGTTTGCATTTGTACCAAAGATATGCCATACACAGGTCCTATTGGTGATCCAAAAACTGAGACTTGCAGAGACTATTAAGTGTATCACACTTTAACAAAAGTTATTTTCATCCACAGTTTACATTTTTATTCACATGTTAGAAAAATTCCAGCTGCAGTCAGTAATGGGTGAGAGATCTCTCCTCATCCTTATCTTGACCCATGAGCCCTTTGTTATATTTTCTCTCACCTTTCCAGTTGATGAGGGGAGGCAAAGAGCAGCTTTGGTGGGCACCTGACACCCAGGCAGGGTCATCTGATCACACTTTGGAATTTTGATTTCTGTTTTTTCTAAGCTGAGTTTATTTTGCTCATGAATTAACCAGAGTTCTTCCCCATAATATACTGACGGAGAGATGTGTTTTGAAAATGGATTGAATGTATCATCTGGCTCAGAAATATCACATACACTAAATGATAGCTTGATTAGCTATCCTAGTCAAGGATAGCTTGTCTTCTTGTTTCTCCTTTTGCTTTCTTCTGTCATAGAAGTACTTCTGAATGATTCACAATCAGCACAATGTGGTTCTGTATGTTGGTTTCTCAGCCTTATTAAAGGGAAGACATGTGGGTCATGAGTAGAAAAATAAGATGTACATGGAAAACCTGAAGTGTTTCTCAACACAAATGCTAGTAGATGTGTTGTGCCAGATAGCATGCCTTAGAGTTAGCCCTGGAACACAGAATTCAACTTTTCAGCTGAAATAAATTTTTAAAATTTTATATTTTCAACATTATGTAAGATTAATATTAAAACCAAGAAGAAAAAATGTAGGTTTTCTTTAGCATGATTTCACCTGGGTAAAGTTTGAGGTTTGTTTCAAGTCTGTTGTGACCAGTTTTTGGTTTCATGGTAATACTCATGTAGCCCATGTTTTTTTGCAGCTATTTTCTTCCCTTCTCCCCCCAAACATGACTTTAATATAGCCTGAAAATACAAGATATAATCCATCTAGAACATGAACTCACTAAAGTATGACAAGTCTATTACAAAACTGCAAGAATCACTTTCATTATCACTATGCAACAAAAGTTGTCAACCTGAATTATCTAAATTTATCACTTTATTTTATGAAATGCACACTTATAATACTGTATCTATGAGTGTGCGTGTACATGGACAGATAATTTCTGCCAGTATTTTATTCTATAAATCATAAGCTAATTCAGACAATTACAGCAATTCAGAGGCCAGTATATGATAAGTGGACATATCTTTAAACTGCAGTTTTCTTTATAATACAGACATTTTAGCAAGTCTACTCTAAAAGTTTCAATATCTTGATTTTACTTTCCATTGCCCCTAAGCAACACAGGGTTTGAGAGACACAGAAAAGACTGTTTGAAAGACAGAAATGTGTAAAAGAAAAAATCTGCAAAGATTTTACCTTCTAAATATCTATTAGGGTTCTATTTCACAGTTCAAGCTTAAAAACTCTTTATTGAGGAAGATAGCAATGGCCGATATATTTAAACCTCTTGACCTGATGGATAATCCCGCTACAACAGAACACAAAAGAATAGCCCTGCCCAGCATGGGCAGTGCTACCCCTGTTGTCATTGTAAACTCAGGGGCAAGATGAATGAAAAAAGTGTTCAGAAAGAGGGCTCATCCACCTTTTTATCTTTTGAGAGTATACCAAATGGCATCAAGCCAAAGTCTGGCAACATGCTATTATTACACAGTGTGCTTAACTGGATGCCAGAGTGCAAGCCTAGTTTGTGGTGCTGTAATTTTCTAGGATAGTTGCAGGCTTTGAAGAAGGCTGAATGAGTTCACATTCAGGACACAGAAGAAGACAGTCATGGCACAGGTAATTTCCTGGAAAAAGAGGTAAAAGAATCCCTCTTGAAAGCAAAGTTGTCAAGGATCTGGAAGGGTCTTCAATGAGACAGATCAAACTGAAGTTAGGAAATTCAAAAAACATAGATCACAGATATTCCTCAGAGGTAAAACAAACAAAGAGTAAGGCAGAGAAAAATGAGCTTAATTTAAAGATGTAGGGAAACTCATCTCCAAAGAGGTCATATTCTTTACCTGTGAGATAGTTCGTAAATGGATCAAGGCAATCTGTCACCCACTATGGTAGGGGCAACCTGCATGTGCAGTTATTACAAGTCATGGCACTATAGTGCGCATATGCTATTGTTTCATATACTTACCAAGATAAAGTTCTGGCCTGCCAAGATAAAGTTCTGGCCTGCCATTCAAGTCATGCTGTGCTCTACCTGCTCTTTTTGCCCATTTTTGCAAACCAATTACTTGAGTCAAGGGGTTGAGCCAGTAATGCATTTAAGGAAGTGAAGACTGTAAACGGGTTAAGGGGTTAGTTAAGGGGTCAAGCTAGAAACATGACTAGGAGAGTGAGAACTATATATATCTTAATTAAGATCTTAAATAAATTAAGGGGTTAAATTAGAAATACAGTTAGCAAGGATCATATGTTTAGACTAGAGCTCAACAAGGAAATTAACTGGTACCTGGTGGGGATAACTAAAGCAAACTTAGGAGTGACAGGGGATACATGAAGTATTGTAAAAGACCAGGAACCATAAAGGTAACTGGCCTCTAAGAATAAATGAACTGTGAGGGGAGGTTTGGATTGCGACCAAGAGGTCACAAGAGGGAGGCTTGGACCGTGACCAGCAGGTCAAGAAGCCCTGCCAACTTGACATGGGTGAAGAGTTTACCGTGAGGAAGACGTCTTGCTTCCTCCCCCAAAAACCCACTGACCCACTTCAAAAGTGCACCGACCAAATTAAAGAAGACAATTGTGCAGCCGTAATGGACATTCAGCTAATTATAATACGAAGTGGGCAGGTATTGATTATGTATTAGGCATCCTTAGAAACCCTATGAATATGTAAAACCTTTCCTAGATAAATAGAGAGCTGGAGTCTGTGACTCCTTGCACATGCCTTTGGAAATTATTCTGCATGTGTTCAGCGTTGTAATAAATATACCCCCCTCTTTTCAGCTTTAATTAGTTGAAGAGTTGTCTGTCCATGCTTCATACTCTGTTTCTGATTAACCACTGTTTGTGTTCAGCACAGCTTCCAAACTTCCCAAGGTCTTTTTGAACTAGAAATTTAATTGGAGAAAAATGTCTACTAAACACTAATTAGCTTGGAGGGCAATCTGAAAGAAATCTCAGTGAGATAAGTCACTCTCACCTCGAAGTGATTAATTATTTTCATGTCCAAGAACCCATAATTGGACATATACAATAAACTAGTTTAGATATTTTGTCTTGTGTTTTTGATATAAACTGACACAGTGCAAGGGCTGTGAAAGGTGCATTTCTCAGAATGCTTGGTATCCAACAAAGAAAAGGAAGGGTCTATTGCATTGCATTAGACAAGGAATTGTTTAAAAAACAGTTAAAAGCAAGAGATGGCTTCTAGTATTGCAAAACACAGCTTAGATATGTACAGAACTTTAACGTTAGGCTCTTCATTTAACGTCAAATCAATAGTAAACAACTATCCCCAGTAAAGGGGGTAGGGGGGAACAGAGGGAGTTCTGAATGTAAGAATGAGGTGTATTCTCATCCTCCCCCTGCAAGAGAGGTGTGTTCTCTCCTCCATCCTGCAAGAGGACTTGGCTAATACAATCTTGGAAGAGAAAGTATAAGAAATCTCTGAAACCTATCTGATCATCTGGAGGGAAATAGCAGCAGGGTTGTATGAAGTAAAGAGACTTCCCATATCTAATCTTATATAAGGTGATGTAATTTCTTCAATTTCTTCAACCACAGAACTCAAGTTTCTGTCTATGTTGTCTGCTTTGAATTTGATAAATGAATTCACATTTTATTGTGTCCTGACTCCAATGAAATGTGATAAAGTAGCCCCTCAAGAAAAATCGTTTTTATCATGCTAGTACTTTCTAAATGTCAGGGAAGAAAATAAACACATATATACATGTTATTTAAATTTAAAAATCACAAAACTTTTTCTGGAAAACTGTAACTCTTCTCCAGCTTATTACTGTGGTGAAAACCAATTTTCTGAAGCAGTTTTTACTGTATACACGCTTATGATGATGTCTTTACACTACATTCTCTTTTTCAGAATTTTGCTTTTTTGCTTGCAAGACTCTTAAACACTTTCATTGGAAATAAAAGCCAACAATCAACTTGCTATGAATTCATTTGCAGCTAAAAGGAGTAAATAAAAATGTTTCACACTAACATCTTTTTGCTATGAAACCCTTGCCTTGGAATTCAAACAGTTTACAAGAGCATGATTTCTTATGTCAGAACAGTACATATATTTGTGAGCTTTCAGAACTCAGTTTGTAATTGATTGCTCTTAAAATAAAACCTCTTGAAATTTAAACAGAAACAAAAAGAGGCATTGAGAAAAAAACATATAATGCCGTAAAATTATATCTTATGCACAATATTTGACTAATTTAAACCAGTAAATTCCTTGTCCACTTTTTTCCACCTCTAAGTGTTATGCGGCTTTAGAGATCAGTTCTTAAAGTCCTTGTCATAATATTAAAAAGCTCCTAAGCATAATTTCAGAAGACATCACTTGCTGTTGTTTACTTCACTTGTTTCATAAATATTTTGCTGGTATTTACCACTTATTCAACACAAAAAAGTAATGGCTTTTATCGAAGTGTGATTTTATGTTTTTTCTTTCAAATGCAATTTGTGAGTAAACACCTGGACTGAGATGCCAACTCCAAGACAAAACTGTAATGACCTAACTAGAGATGAAATTTCTGCTGTAAGGAGAGAGTCTTTCACATTACAGAATATATTATGACTTTCATTCTGGTGAGAAACTTAATGGAATAAAAACAATTAGCCTGGTATTTGGCACACCTTGAACTAGAATTATTTTTTCTTTTGATCATGAAATACAGAGAGCACAGAAATGCAGATTGGTAAGTAAAGAAGTTTAGTTGCACAGCAGACAAGTCCATTTTTAACTTTGTTCAGAATTCATTTTCTCATCTCCTGAACACTCATAAGCTTTCAAGACCAGAAAGAGAACATTATTTCCACGAAATTATTTTTTTAAATAAATATATTTGCAAATGCACAAGTAGCAAGATTTTTAAAGTTTTTTTCCAACCTAAATGAAATTGTGATTCCATTATTTAATTCCTCACACAAAGTAGGCTCACAAATTTAGTTTCAATTTACCTTCTAAACATGCAGGACCTGTCACGTAAAAGGTACTGAGAAACCAATATAGAATGGCACAAGCATAACTGCAGAAGATTAGTAAGAACGAATTAATTGTATGATAAGTTATAGCATATCCTGTCAATTTGGAGGCTAATCATGCTAATGGTAATCATGCACATTTTAACCCTATATTAGAGTTGCGAATCACTGTGTTTTTGCAAAAGTCTGAGAGACAATAGTTTTAACAGCAATTTCTGAGGAATTGCTGGAAAGAAGGAAAGAAGAAATTCCTTTTAGGGGAATACTGTGACTATCTCGGCTTACTCATTCCTGATTTTGAGCAGAGATTCTATATGCAGAAGCAAAACCTCTTAATTCAGCTCTCATATACCTCAAGTAAACACCATGGCCATTTGGATTCCCTTTGGACTCATGCACTGCAGGGTTATTCTACTGGTATGGCATCCAGGTTCACTTGTATGGCAATAAAGGTCATCTTGGATCGTCAAAATACTTAAAAGCTGAGGAACTGTCTGCCAAGACTTATACTAGGCTGTGTTCTCACCGAATTCTCTCTATTGTTACAGCAGCCTCAGAAGACGTAGCAGGAAAAACATTTTCTGTTCCAGTTCTTACAAGTAAATTAGACATGGTCATGAGAGACTGCAGGAGTGCTGAACAGCAAAATTCAGTGCTTTGTCAGACTGTTCTTATTTTCTTACAGACCTGTGCTTTATGACAATTAGAATCTTGTTAGCATTTAATGAGAGTTAAGTGACAAGATCCAATATTTTTAAACATTGCTCTGTTTTACAAACTAAGATAAATACTCCCAGCAGCTTACATTCCACTCAACAAACTGGTCTGGAAGAGGAGAAGAATCTGAGAGAATGGATAATTCCTCATCATGGTTTATTTGAATGGTATGTTCATACATATTTTCAGTAAATTTAATATGGTCTAAATTCATGAAGATCAATTTCAAAACCTGTAGTTTTTTGGTGGGTAACAAGTCCAGTGAATTTGCCCATATCCATACATGTAGCTTTTTTCAGTTGTTTTGTTTGTTTCCTTATGAAATGTTCTAAGTTGCTGTCCCAATGTGTAATTTAGAAACCTTTTAACTTTCAACTCCTCTGATCTCTATTAGTCCTGTGAGACTTTCCAAGTCTTATTAAAACAAAATCCTTTTAATTCTGGAGGTACAATATATTTGTAATTCATTCTTCTGCTCTTCTTCATCTCTGTTATCCTGCTAATAAACAATCTAAAATTTCCATTATTCCAGAGCTTAATTATTCTTACAGAAACATATCCTTATGTAAAATATGGATAATGATATTGATCGCTGTTGTAAACCACTTGAAATCTTCAGATGGAAAATACCAGATAAGCAAATATTATCATAATAAGTATGTTTTTCCTACAAGCCAACAATCATAATATAAATCAGATGCATTGTCAAAAGAAGTAAACATTGATAGCCTCCCAAACACATTATTGTGTTGAACAACATTCTAACATAAAGATGGTCATTATTTGAAAAGTGGTAAGGAGAACATATATTAAAAGAAAAATATGCTGAAAGTTTAATCATAAAAAAAAGAAAACATATTCTTGGTAGACTGCTTTCTAAACTTAGTGATTTTTTTCTGACAAAAGGAAGAAAGAATATTGATAAGTTTTTCTGCCCATAGCTTATGGTAGACATATCAGTTTAGAAAAATATTATAAACAGTAAACAATGATAGGCACTGAGAAATAAAAAATATAATTTTGGAAAATGTGTTGAATTACAGGTATATGCTTGGTACTTTATCTCTCTTGGATTTATGAATATACAATAATATGGCAACAGTCTTATACTATATAGTGGATGAATTTCTGTTCTTCCATTTATTTTACAGGTGAGTACTCTATCCACTTTACAAGTGGTTTGTGTAGTTTAAAGGTTCCTTTGGATGGGTTCACTCTTTATTATAGAATTATCCTGTATTTCCACTATTAGTAGTGGAAACTAAAAAAAGAAGAATTCCCATTGGACACATCTCTATTGTCATTTCAGGAGTACTTATCCCAGGTTACAATTTTACATTTTAACTTGTAGATAATTTTCAAAACATATGAGGAGCAGCAGTGACATGCATTAGATGATTAGATACTGTTAATGTGAGAAAATATAGGCTAATAGGAGGTTGTTTTCCAGGAAAACAAATTTCTTTCAGCAAAGACTATTTATGAAGTAATCCATGATGAAATTTAAAAAAGAAACAATTGCAATACAGACTAATGATGTTAAGTTGCATTAGTTGTCATATATGAAGTGTTTATCAAACTATATCTCAACCTAAGAAAAATTATTTCATATTTTTGCAAAGTTATAGAAAGAAAAATAGAAACATTATAGGTGAGTAGAATATTGAGAAATATCTTCTGGCATTTGAAAAAGATGTCATAGACTATTTCCTATAAGAATATGACAAGAGAGTTTAAAACAGGAATAGAAATATTTTAAAATGAGTTAACGTGACATGAAATATATTTTATTTAAGAAACGTAGAATAATAAATCTAATCCTTGAAAATTTTGATTAAAATAGTAACCATAGGGGTAAAATCTATGTAATTTAGTAAAAACTACTAATAAAGGATTGACAATACTTGTTAGTAGTACATTATAATACAACATTATGATTATTTGAAGAACTAAGTGCAAAGCTTCCTTCATTAGAGTTTAAGAAGAACTGAGGACATGTGAACCACCTGGAGCTATTACAGCAGTATGGAATACTTCCTTCTCCTTTTCCCTTTCCAGAATTCTACATACTTATAAAGTAATTTCTGAATGATATACTTTTTTATCCTGAAGGACTTTTAGTATTTATCAAAATACTCAAAGTTTTTAGCATTCATCAAAAATAGTCTGCCACCTTTTTTTTTTTCATAGACATGTCATCAACTCTTACAAGGTTGATGACTGTGAAACTTTACAGCAACAGTGCTCAGTTCTGTATCCCTTAATTGTAAGGAATCCAGCTTCACATGAACTGATTCAAGTCTATTGATAGGAATTTTGCTCAAGTCTGAGATTTAATCAGTGCCTTTAATGTACTAAGAGGAATTCAAATCAAACTCTAGGAAATAGTGTTCTTCCTATCATTTTTCAATTAAGTGAGTTCAATTAAATTTTTACAGTCAAAAGAGAATTCAGGCTGAGGTTGTTAAGTGATAATAAACATTAGAATGGGAGAATTTTAAGCAGTGTGGAAGGCAGATATTTGAATGATATGTAGAATTGCTGTTTAGAGTTTATTTTTAATATCTTTTTGCTGAAGATAAATCTGAGACTTTAAATAACATATCAAGGGACATAGTGGAAGAAGGTGGCAAATATTTGGTAAATTAATTCAAAACCAGCATTCCCTTTTCCCAGAAGAAGCTAGAGTAATAAAGAAACTACAAAAGCTTCCAATTTTGATTGACTGAAAGAACTGAAGAGCAGGTTTCAAATATATATATGTATAAATGTGTGTAGTGAGAGTACTCCACACTAGAAGCTGTCTTTAAATCAGTTCTGTTAAAACTATATCACATTTTTGTTTGCCTCAAGATCCAATTGTGTACAGACTGCTGTATATAAACAGATACTGTAGATATTCTCTCAGATACTGATGTCTCTCATATATGTTCTACGAAGTCCTTTATTCAAAAAGATTGTAAAAGCAGCTTTATCAAATCTTCCTTAAACCTAACTTCAAATTATGAGCTCCGCTTTTTTTGGTTGTCATATGGGAAAGATACATTTGAAGAAAATGTCCTGGTGAAAAAAATGTTAGCTTGCATGTAACTACCAAGCTTAAGTTGAATATTTTAAACCGTTTGTTATTTACATTTTTCACTTTGTGTCAAAGACATCTCAAATGTAAATTTTTTACCTCCAGAATTAATTTTCAAAAAAATAGCTACATTTTTGTATCTCTCTAACCAAGGTTGTCTCAAGGTAGGAAATCTGTGATAGAAGAAAATAAATTATTTTGTCTTTGTAAAGACAATATCAATAGACATATCAATATTGAGTGTCATTTATACCACCTTTCTAGGGCTTTGCATAGTGGTTATATTAATATTAATAAAATATCTTTTAACAACCAATCAATACTTGGATCACCACAATATCCTTCAACTCCCTATAATTTATTTTATTAGAACTGCCATTTTTGCTCCTAACTATATTTTACTATTCAATAATTAATGCAATTTATCAGTTATTTGACTGTACAATTCCTTAATGACATAAAAATGTCCTTGTGTTATGAACACATAAAATATTGTCATTATTTGAAAAAATTATTAGCTTTTTTGGATAGATATTTCTAACATCTTCACCTTCAAGAAAGAGAATCAAGTAGAAATTGCTTTCTGTTCATTGGGTAATTCCTTCATGTCCGTTGTAAACCTTTACCTCTGGAACCGCATTTGAACCACTGTCTGAGTGGGGGCCTCTGGGTGAAATTCTATTGACTGGTACTATCAGCTCTCTAGTCACAACTTCTTGAATGGTACTTGTCAGTGGTAGAGACAATTACACAGGCAAAGTCAGAGGAAAGTCTTGCTGCACACTGCAATGGAGTTGAGAATTTAAAGTTATTGGTTAATATTTATCTATAAGTAATTGAGCACTATTGAAAAAGAATAACCTATAAATTTGTGAAAAGAGTGGGGTTTTCTCTGAGTTTTTCCACTGTTTTGGCAGAAACCTATTTGGGAATGTAAAAATTTGATGTGCCTTACTTTTGTTCAATATAAGAGTGCCTGTTTTTTCCCAAGTGACTTGTTGCCTTCTGTCTTCATGAACTAATGAAAGAGCAGCATTTAAAAAACTGGCATGAATCCGTATCTTGGTTAAAACATATTAATTTACTTCTTAATGCAGGGGGTGAGAAAACAAACTCTTTTTTTTTTCAAATCAATAGTAAATAATCATGTAAACATGCCTTGTATTTTAGCTCTGTGACTGTACATAGTACTGGAAGAATCCAGATGCCGAATGTAAAGAATGACTGACAACAGGGCTTCTCCAGAGAATCTGAGGAAGATAGGAGAGATCTGGCACAAGCCTAAATCAGACCAAAGAAATCTTGCTGCATAGATCCATTACTACTTAAAAGCATAGTTTAAGGTACATTTTAGAATATATGCACCTTAAACAAAAGTGCATGTACACCCATTCTATCCATGGCTGCCTTTAATGGCAAAGCATAGTTGCTTTTCTTCACACATTTGTGTGACAGTTACATGTTCAAACATCATGTGACCCTTATTGGCACTTGGCCTTTCTCAAATTTCAAAAAGGAAAGGGATCCTTGGAATATTTTCATATAACATTTCATAGTTTTTTCTCTCTCCTCTTCTTGTACTCTTCATTTAAATGTGAGGGTATCAAATCTTTTTCTTTTTCTAACCATTACAAAAAAATTAAATGAAGACAAAAATCTCAATGTGATGGTACAACAAAGAAACAATTTTCTGCTGAACTGCACTTCTCTATGAACTTCAAGACACACTTTAAATTCCACTGAAAATAGCTATTTTGTACGAAAGCTATCACCTTAAATTCCCCCATTTTCCCTTGGGGTTAATTTATTTTTTGATGTTCCTAGTTTTGTTGGGTTTTGTTTGGTTTGGTTTGGTTTTTTGATTTTTTTTTTGTTTGTTTGGTTGGTTGGTTGGTTTGCATCCTTACATCCCAGCTCTGTGTTATTACTATATGCTTTTGCATAAATTAGAGGATTTCCTTGTACTATGATTTATCAATGTTTTAAACTGAATCAGGAATGACACATTTGGGAAACTTGTGAAGATTTCTGTGAATTCACTTCCCCATGGCAACTTCTTTTTAATAATTAGCAATCTTGGTATGAAAATCAATAGCTGCACAAAGCAATAAAATAACAAAACAGAATCTCCAAAATATGCTAAAGTATTTATTGCAGTCTTTTCATATATGGACAAAAGTTTGCCTCAGACTTCTTTGTGGCTGAAAAAAGAATAATCTGGGCACCAAGGAAACTCCTTCCTTGATACCAGCTGTTTAGGGGTTGAGAGCTCACACAAATAAATAAACTGTATATCTATATGTGTATATATATGTGTTTATGCAACTTTTGGCCTTTAAGTGCAGTTGGAACTCCAGAAGCAAAAAAAAGTCTGTTGTAATACTGCATATAAAATCTAGGTGCTGCTGAGGGATTACACATCTGATTTATAGATTACAATTTGGCAAGCACTGATTATGATTCTTGCAGTGGGTTGACCCTCTCTCTAAGGCTGTAATAGATTAATCCTGTTCTACCTTTTCTTTATATAACTAGCTTAAAATTATTGAACAAATAACCTGTTTGCAGTTAGGCTTCTTTTTCAAACAGAGCAAATGACCTAACACAAAATATATTTTGAATGTAATAGTTTGAAAAAAGAAATATAAACAGAATCAGTTTTCAAAATATTTGGACCTAAGTTAGAGGCAAGTAGACTAAAATTGCTGTATCCAGGGATCATTAAAATGGTTATCTGAAAAAATATGCAAATATTGCTTTGCTCAACTAGATAATTAACCAGACTCTATAAATCAGAAATTCCATCTAAGTTTTATACAGCAAAGGTTGAAGAAAGATGTAACACTAAATTTAAAGATTGATAGACCTTATTTGTTATGGAGGTGCAAAACTGTACAGTGAATATCTGCAGAAAGCTGTTTCTGAACTGCAATCCACTCTAAAATATAAGCTGTTAATTTCTTGACATTGTCCATCACAAATTCCCATCCCATCCATTCCCATGGAAAAAAGTTGTTATTCTTCTTTTTAAACTGAAAGAAATATGGATTATTGCAATCAAGAAGAGCACTGATGTTTGAAAGTTATTTGAAATAAAGTATGTCCCTTGGTAAATTGATAGATGTAGACTATGACTATGATAATAATTCTGATAATTTCTATTTTGTAGAAATAACTTGCAAACAAAGGGACATATACAGGTGAATAAAGCAGCCATGAAACTGCCACTGCCTGCTAACTGGCACACCTACCTCTCTAACTCAAGTTGAAGAAATGAGTTTTCATCTAGAGACTCTGGACGCAGTCCTCATCAGAGAGTATCTCAGCTGAATGTTTCATTTAGCGTCCAATAACACTGTATTTGAAATGAAGTGTTTAAATATACAATACTTCTTGGCAAAAGGTTGTTTTGGCATTTTTCCCCCAGCCTTTTAGGATATGACCATTTGCCACTGAAATACGCAAGACTTATTGCAATGAAGAATCCTTTCATTCTGGAAGCTTAATGTCATGGGGTTTGGAACTAGATGATCTTTAAGGTGCTTTCCAATCCAAAACATTCTATGATTCTCTGATTTATTCCTTTTCCTTCTAGTAGTTCTAAATATCTAGTATAATTTATTGGAAATTAGAAAAAAAAACCCAAAGCCTGAAATCTATACAACTATTATAAAGTAGGTATAGATGTTGATTCTCCTTTTAAAATGTTTTAAGTAGGTGTACACAATTATCTTAATTTTAGTGGCAGGTGTTTAATGCCACATAAAAGAAATTACCAAGTTAACTTGAAAAAGACTAGCAATAGCTTCAAAAATTGCTTCTCAGTGAAGACAAATAATTATAAATTTTAGGAAACATCCTGTTGAATTGACACAATTGTAATGACATCTCTGTAGGTGGTTCATATCTTGCACTGCTTTATAAGCTGCTTGGAGCATAATGACAGCATTTGCACAATAGGCCTACGCAAGGGTGAGGCAGCATAATTGCAGCAGCAGTGAAGCATGAATACAGACTAATTAAAAAACTTGGAACTGCTACACTCATCCTCACATTTCATCTATCTTATGTCATTTACTTTTACATGCTTTTGTGGTCACAGAATTGCTGTGTGTGTTGTCTGAATATTGCAGATAATGTTGCCCATTTGTTGCCTCCATCTTCCTGCTTTCTTGGAATGTACCAGTTGTACACGCAGAACTCCATTTACTGAGGATTCTCTTCTGATCTTTTACTTAACATCATGCCATGGGCAGTCCATGCTCCCTTTACATCTGCAGTATATATATAGTTATGAATAAGCATGTATACACACCCATACCTATATGCACACACACCTAAATTCACATACTTCTAAGGAGCCTGCAAGAAAGATCGAGAGAGATATTTACAGGACAAGAGGGAATGGCTTCAAACTGAGAGAGCAGGTTTAGATTAGGTATTTAGAAAAACTTCTTCCCTGTGAGGGTGGTAAGACAGTGGCACAGGTTGATCATAGAAGTTGTGGATGCCCCATCCCTGGAAGTGTTCAAGGCCAGGTTGGATGGGGCTCTGAGCAACCTGTAAAAAGTGTTCCCGCCCATAATAGGGGGTTTGAAACTAGATGATCTTTATGGTCCCTTCCAACCTAAGCCATTTTATGATTCTATGATTATCCCTTTTCTATGGTTTTCCATTGGCCTAGAGCTACTATAAAACCTAAGTTTGTACAGGTATGTGTATATATATATCCACAAAAACTCTCACATAAATCACACACTATTTTTTGTATGCTTATACACACTCAAGTTAAGCCAAGACAATATGCCAAGTACAAAGTACAAAAGTAAGTACAAAAAAAAAAAAAAAGAAAAAGTCTCTAGGAAATTTCATCCCCTAGTTTCAAGTTATAACAGGCATTTGAAAAAGAATTATACAAATATTCGGTGTTAAAAAAAATGAAGATGCACACAACAGGTGGCACACAGCTCATGCTGTGCTAGAAGAAAAATGTCTGCTTCTACAGATGAAAATTCTGAAAAAAAAATCATACCAGAGAATGTCATTGCTATTCTGCAGTGGGTGTAGTGCCACATCAATCTCTACATATGTCATTTAGTGTAATCATGGGGAGAAAGGCATACAGGCATCCAAACATTTAGAAGTACTTTCCTGAAGTTCTGTTCTAAGGATGTTAAGACTAAAGATGTGTAAGGGCTAAGTAATACACATTCTGCTAAGCACCAACTACTAGCTTTTTTCAACAAAAAGTTACTATATCATTACTTTATGTTTCTCTTTTTCCAGTAAGTGAGAACTTCACTGGCCTGCCATGGCTTCTCAGATATAATGGAGAGTGGCTTGGCCAATGTCCTCAGCCAATTCTCTCAGGATCTGTGGACATACCAGGTCTCAGGGTTTTCAGGTCTCAAGGATTTTGGAATCCAGGTGCCTTAAATGGTCTCAAACCAAGTCTTCTCCTATAGTGGGTAGTTAATCATTCCACCAGTCCCTGCTTGCACTTGATGAAACTTGGGCAGTGTGGTTGGAACACTTGCTGGTTAAGAATGAGGCAAAAGAAGTTCTTTAAGACTGAGGCAAAAGAAGTTGTTCAACCTTCTCCGTGTTCCTTGTATCCTTTGTGGAGAGGACACACATTTTCTCTGGTGTTTCTTTTATCATTGATTTACTTTTTCAAGCTTTTGTTGTTACCCTTGATGTCCTTGGCCAGATTTATCTCTACCAGCGCTTTAACTTTCCTAACAAGATTCCTGGCTGTTTAAAAAAATTTCTCTGTATTCCTTCCAGGCTACCTTTCCCTGCTTCCACCCTCTGTAATCTATCTAAGTCTGTCCAATATATATCAGTATCTAGTTGACCAAATATTTCAAGTATTTTTCTAAATTATTTGTCAGTATAAACAGAATATCTCTGAAAGAACTACACATGACCACCAGAGGAGTGAAAAAGTAAGTGGAGACTTCTGATAGTGTCATTCACTAAATATCGTGTTTTTCATTGCTTCTGTGATGCTCATTTTAACTTTGTTACTGTTTTTGTACACCATCTCTGACCTGTCCCACACATCCCAGCTAAAAAGAGTATGGAAAACCAGGCCACTAGATGTAATACAAATATGATTAGCAGAAGAGTATTAACCTTTTAGTTGCTAAACAAAAGTTTCAAGTAAAAATTCAAATTGTGGAAAAGTTACACCAATTTTGTACTTTGTAAGTTTTCTCAGTAAGTCCTTCACTGTTCTCTCAACACTTCATACATAATACATTGAATTTTCTATGTGGAGGACCTTTCTCCTAAACAAATACCAAATATTTAATGCTAATGTTCTACATGACAAGGCTACAATCACGAAATATATATTATTAGTTTCTACTAGCCATTTCCATCATGATATTTACAAAATAATTATTTTTCTCATGCCCCTGAAACCTTTTCCTTTTATTATAAAGGATAAACATCAAGGTGGGTGATTTTTAGAGAATACGCATGTTTTGAAAATATTAAAAAAACATTTTTAAGGTATTGTGATGTTCTAAAACCAAAAAATTATTATATGATTTGCTTAGGCACCCTATAAATATTATTTTCCTAAGTAAAGGTAACATTTCCAAATGAAATCACAACTCACAAACAATGCCACATCTTTCTTTTTCTTTTCTTCTTAACATCACTTTCACATTGTTTCCATTGAATAAAACCTCTTTTAATTGTGAAAGGGACCTAGAGGTCTCACCATTAATAAGGGTACATCTTCCATGAAATATCAGGTATTTTGCGATGCACTACAGTTACTTTCTTCAGTATGTAGCAGTTTCTGTGTTACCATTGAGTTGGGAATGGCTTAAAGAAGGCGACATTGACATTGACTCCAATGCTTTTCAGAAGGCATGAAGCGAAATTTATTGAAACAACACACATTTTTATAGGCAGGATCGTTCATCCAGGACCTGATTGGTCCTCAAGCAACACCCTTCACACCATTGGTTAATTAGGAACAACACCTTCTTGTAAACATCTTGCCGTAAATTACCGTAAACAACACATACAGCACGCTCAGCATGTTCACAAACACCAGGTGCAGAGATTAGGATAAGAATTGTTTTAATTCTTTCTCTGAGCGTTCTCACACTTTCCCCAGGACAAGGCCTGGGAAAGTTATCTGTTTCTCTCTCTGACTAAACTGTCAGCAACCACATTTCTGTTCCACACACTGTGACAGTAAAAAGAATAACCAAATAAGTCAGAAAACATGAAATATTCTCTGTCCCCTCCTTTTTAGTTGCCTCATCATGATTGTTAAATTGTCTTTTGTTAGCACAGCTGTGAAATAATCCCTTAGTGCCATTATATAAGACACTTTGGGATCTTTTGCAAACTAGGGTTCTATATCAGCCTCTATTTTCAAGTGTGAATTAACAGGTCCCTAATATGGATTTTTAAAACTTATTCCATTTTATAGAAAGTTCTGTGTCAATTTAGGGATATAAAAGCACAAACTAGGTTACAAAAGAATCAAAAAACATTTCGTTGCAAAGAAGCCCTCCCAAAAACTCCTTTCTCTATAGACACTGATCTCCAAAATGCCTTAGACTGAAACATTATCATATGCTTCTATTCTTTCACTGTATATCACAGAGTACCAAACATATGACAATATGATTGATTACCTTTCCTGCTCAGTTACAGCATAATGAAATGAATAGTATAAGGAGAATAAAAATATAATGACAAAATGTATCTCACACAGTCAAAGACATGAATAATAGAAATGGTGCTGGCTCCACCTTTTCCAATGATGATATGAGTATGTAATCTTGGTCACAAGAGAGTAAATCTCAGCAAGGCAAAATTAGCCATAAATTTAGTTAGTTCAAATTCTTTTTGTTTTAAAACAGAAGTCACTTTGTGACCTAATGAAAAGGTATACCAGTGACTTTCAGGTAGGAAGGTTAAAGGCAGCAGAAATGGGCTTTGAAGGGGCACATTTGTGAAGAACAGCCCATTTTCAGAGCAGGAAAGCAGGGGGAAGACAGACACCCTATCCCATCTAGCCAGTCACTTACTCCCCTACCAACAAGACTGGGGACAGGATCATGAGGGCAGAAATGAGAAAACTCATGGAATGGGATAAAGACAGGTAAAACAAACATGACAGCTTAAATACGATTCAGTAATGATTTGTTTAGAAGATACTAAAGGTTTCCAGACTACTGCATTTGCCTTTGAAAATGTTTCTTTCTTACTGAATTATGATGTAATTTCATTATCTTAAACTTACAAAGAATTTCTTTTGAAACATTTGACTCCAGCATGCCATGTTCATAAAAATCTCAGCAAGAAACCATTTAAAAAGTATGACTTGCAGCTATAAAAATTCTAAATATGAACTCTCTACTTTTATATTCTATGAGAACTAGAACAAAGACAAAACCTGTTACAAAACCATATTAAAACCCCTCACTTTTTAACATTCTTTCTCAGGTGAAAAAACTTTTTACAAGGGTCTGGAGTGACAGAACAAGAGGGAATGGCTTCAAACTGACAGAAAGTAGGTTTAGATTAGCTATTAGGAAGAAATTCTTTACTGTGGGAGTGGTGAGGCCCTGGCACAGATTACCCAGAGAAACTGTGGATGTCCTGTCCCTTGAGATGTTCAAGGCCAGGCTGGATGGGGCTCTGAGCAACCTGGTCTAGTGGAAGGTGTTCCTGTCCATGGCAGGGGGTTGGAACATGATGATTTTATGGTTCCTTCTAATGCAAACTTTTCCATGACTCTTGGTGCTGGGTAAACCTGTATTCAAGCATTTCAGACCTAAAGATATTTGTTATTGTTAGAGACACTAAGCTATGTTTTGCATCCAGGATGCATTACATCACCCAAAACACTTTGAGACAACATGCCAAAATTTAAATATTTTTTATCCCACATACATTACCATTTCTTTAAACACACACGCAAAAGAAAAAAAAATATAGTACCATTACTTTAAAATTAAATGGCTTTCAGAAAAAAAATGGATACTGAAATCCGTGAGGCTCTCATGTGTATAAATGCTTTCTCTTCTTTGAGGATGTGATTTGATGCTGTATCCTTTGTGAGTGCCTTGAGAACATAAAGTTGGGCGGTTGCTCAGAAACTTTATAACAGCCATCATTTTCCCCCTAGTGCTAGTTTTGTCTACTGTACTGGTAAGTCAAGGCTCTAAAGAGCATAAGAAAAATTCTTGGCACATTCAGAATCAGTCCTATGCAAAAGTGTATGCTATAAAACATTGGTTTGCTCTCTGCTGATGATGCATGAGATGTGAAGTCCTACATTACAGTCTGACCATATGTCACAGTTTTAGTTGCATTCAATTCTTGAATGTTCCTTTTGTTAAACTGGATTTTTTAAAGCAGTATAATTCTGATGTAATAATAACAGTAAATATATTTTTTTCTTACTCAGTGCTGTATTTAACATTTCCTATTGCCCCATCTTGCTCTAAAAGGGGAGTCAGGGAGAATTCTTTTTGATAGATTTCTCGGACAAAAATAAAGCACAAATGCACCAATATTATACCTGAGAACTGCTTACTGATACAGGAAGATAAGTGTTCCTACCGAAGGGGAATAGAAAAGGGAGTAAAGAGGGGAAAGGAGAGACGAAGAGTAAAACAGAAAACTGGAACCGCTGGGCGCCCTATTAGCATCAGCTCGGAGATGGAGAGTGTGTGCTGCAAGCTGCGATCAGTCTGCGTGGCTCCCGTGGCGGGCTGGTCGCGATTTCCAAACAGCAGCGAGCTGCGTGTCTCTCCCGCTGCCAGAGAACAGGTTGGTGTAGCTACGGGCGCACTCGTGGAACAGTTGCAGGCTGTCAGGGTCGGGGCATGGCGGCTCCGGCTGCTCCTTCTGGGAACCAGTGGAGCACTAGGTTGCCGTGGTGTCGAGCTGCCTCGGGGAAGCGGTGAAGCAGGGCAGACAGCCAGGGAAGACGCAGGACCGCAGGGAGGAAAAGGAAGGAGGGGGCATAGGGGGTCAAGCTGACCCTCCGGGCGAGCCCCTGATCCCTCCAAGAAACCCAAAGAAAAAAGGCTGGGGGTTGAGGCGCAGTTAGTTGCTTTTATCTGCTAAGGCTCCTCTCATAGCCCAATTTCCCAGGCATTTTTTCCCGGGCATCTGGGGATCTATCCCACCGGCAAGGGGGATCGCTTGCAGCCCGATCGTGAAAGATTTCTCTGCCCTAATGGGCTGTCAGGCGAAGTCTCCCCGGGAACAGGGCTCCCAGCACATGTACAGCCCCTATAGCAATTTTTCACCTCCTACATGACATATGTCAAGGCATAAATAAAAATCAAATTGGTCTCTCTCAACCTACTTTTGAAAAAAATACTGTAGCAAATATTTAAGAATATTTTTCTCTTTCTTTCTAGCCACTATAGGAAAGCTGATGAATTCTTTCCTTTGCTATTGTAAAGCAATATCACTCCTTGGCCTTCTTACAGAGTTATGCAGGATATACACAGGAAGAGCCGTCTTAAACTTGCAGGAATGTAGCTAATTAAGTAGCACAGCTGAAAAATGTTACAATATTCTCCTCAAATTTTCACTGCTTTCAGCCAAAGTATATTTGAAACCACAGATTGGATAAAACATAGTCAAAATTTATATAGTCAAGATAATATAAATCAAAAGACACACAAAAGATTTCTTAGTATAGTTTTAACTTTAGCATTAGTTTAACTAGATAAGATTTGGATTTTTGTCCCTTCTTTCACTCCTGCTTTTCCTTTTTTTCTTTTCAGGGTGTCTGATGCAAAATGCAGCCTCCTATCCAGCTAATCCAGCTGGGCACCTTGATCTCTTAAATACATTTATCCTCCTTGTAGCTACCACTTACCTTTACAACATCACCTTTTCCCTCTCTTTTACATGTGAAAGTTGGATTCCTTTCTGAAGAAAGGTAACTAAACTTACTGTTATGGATACATATTATAGTATTGGCTTTTCACAAATATTAAAATGAATTCTATATGTACAGTGTTAAAATAACTTTGCATTTATTTCTGCTATTAACGAAAACTTAAGACATAGCAGTAGTAGTAGCTGATACGCTTGTGTTAAAATGCCTGCTTGGTTGGAATAACATCCAGTGAACACATGATGAGGACCCTCCTACTGATGTGTCAACTATCAGCATTCACCATCTGAAGAGAATGTGGACAAAGACCCAAGACCTGGAGGTGATGATAAAATGGACTAAAACCACAAGCAAGAAACACACATTCTCTAAAAAGGCAGAACCCAGAAGGGGCCACATAAAACAGTTCCAGGAATATGTAAACTAGTTTATGGATATGCATAAGGATCTATGAATATGCAACAGGCTGATGTAATAGAAATGGTATAAAAATGGTGTTTCCCAAACTAGCAGGTGTGCTCTTGGCTGAGTGCCAAGACCCACCCAGCTGTAACCTTTGCTTTACTGTCTCTGTTTCCTATTGTCCTTTATTAAACTTTTAAATTTTAACAGGAAAGTGGACCATGTTTTTCACACCTACTCTGTGGAAAAGTGTCTTCTCAAACCACATTACATCACATCTTAAAAGGAATATGTTGCTTTTAGCTCTACCACCTGCAACATTTCTCTGAAAAGGTGAATTGGACACCAGCAATAGCTCATTTAAGGCATGAGACACAAAGGGTATCCGGGCAATGGAGCTTAGACAGAAGAACAGCTCCAATGGCAATTTTCACCACCTACCCTGACAAAAATTATGATACTTCCAAGCCCAGTCCCAAGTCTCTGCATAAATAATGTCCAGCTAAAGGACTTCTTCAAGCAAAGCCCCAGCAATAGCTTGAGTGCCTGACCCTCTCCTTCCGTCATCTCTTGACTTGTGCATTTCTCCAAAAATGGTAGAAGAGATAGGAGGAGACAGGAAGAGTGAGACACAGCATGAAGTACAGCACAAGTATTTTTCTTGTGTTAAGGACTTCATCAAAACTGCTGTTTGCCCAACAGAATTATCAGGATAAAGGCATGACTAGAATATCAGTGTTAAAGGGCAGCGCTTTTTGATGAAGGACAAAAAGTGAAGAAGAGAGTTTTATTAAAATCAAAGTTCCATAAACATTTGTGGTTCAAAATTTGTTGGGGGACTATTTGAAAACTGACTGGCTGCTACACTGCTGTGATTCATGATAAAAATTAAATCAAGAAGATTTGGTCATTGTGGGAAGTAGTCAGAATCATTTAAAGCAGACAGTTTGGGGGATAAGGAAGATTTTAACTGCACAGATTTCAACAAGAAGGCAATACAGGTGAACCCAGACATTTCCTGTATTTTAATGATAACATTTTTAATATAAAATTTGCTTAAAGAACAGTAAAAGTGCTTCAAGACTTAAGTGTCTCTAGTATGAAAGAGAATGTGGAATGCAATGAGTGAGAATGAGTATGAAATAACAAAACCCACAACCTTTAACAAGAGGAAAGAAGCATAAGAAAATAAGAAAACAATGTGTTTCAAGGAAGGACAGTGCATTAAATAATAAAATTATTAGAAAATGGCCTGTGGGAAGTAAATTAAATAACTTCTATAGTTCATTGTAGTACACAAGAACAAGCTCAGTTCCTGTAGATGCAGCTCAATTACTCTAGTGAAAGCCCCCATTCACCTGCCCAGGAAAAACCAGTCGGTCATCAGTGTTCAGTGATCCAGGTCTACTTCTCAGTAACAACCAATCAAATTATCCAATGTATTAAATGAAAACATTAATGAGGAACATCAAAAGAAATGCACAAACATGGAAGGTTTGAGGACAACTAGTACTTCTTTGGAGTTGAAGAAATATGAGATAATTTTCAGTGATGTCTTCAAGATCTACTTGTCATTTTTTAAAAATTAGGTTCTGTAAGAGTGTGGTGGTTTGACACTGTCCCAAAGTCAGGGACCCACGAGAGTCACTTGCTCACCCTCCCCTGCTACACCTGGGCAGCAGAGAAGGAAAAGAAAATTAACAAAGGGTTCATGAGTGACATAAGGACCGAGAGAAAACACTTAAAGGTCAAAACAGGCTCAACTTAAAGTTGCAATGTGAATTTGCTACTAACAGAATCAGAAGAAGACAATGAGAAGTAAAATAAGCCCTCTTTTTGCCCCCAGCCCTTCCTGCCTTCCCACCAACAGTGCAGGGAGAGAGAGCATGGGGGTTTTTGGGTCAGTTAATCACTGAGATTTTCTTTCATTGCTCTGGGAGAGGAGTCAATCCCCTGTGAGGCTGTGGGGTCCTCCCCATGGGAGACAGTTCTCTGTGAACTTCTCTGGCATGGGTCAGCTCTCACCAGCAGCAGCCATACTGCACCTGCTGCAGCGTGAATTCCCACCATGGGCAGACAGTCCTCCCAAAACTGCTGTGAGGTGGGTCTCTCTTTCCACAGGGTGCAGTCCTCCAAGGACAGGCTGCTCCAGCCTGGAAGCAGCCCTCTCTCCACCAGGTCTTCCACTGGATCACAGCCTCCTCCAGGCATCCACCCGCTCTGGCATGGGCACCTCCCCCACAGGCTGCAGGTGGATCTCTGCATCCCCCATGGATCTATGGCCTGCAGGAGGACAACCTGCTTCACCATGGTCTTCCCCATGGCCTGGAAGAATCTTGGCTCTGGCACCTGGAGCATCTCCTCCCCCTCCTTCTCCACTGACCTTGGTGACTCATCTACTCCTCTTCCACATGTTCTCACCTACTCATCTTCTCTGACTAGATGCAAAACTGTGTGATTTTGTTTTGATTTTCTTCTTAAATATGTCATCACAGAGGCATTAGAAACCTCTCTCATTGGCCAAATTTTGGCCAGCAGCATGTCCATTTTTACAGCCATCAGGTGTTGGCTCTGCTGGACATGGTGGAAGCTTCCAGCAGCTTTTCACAGGAGCCATCTTTGTGGCCCCCCTGCTACCAAAAAACAGGCCATGCAAAACCAATACAAAGAGAAAGAAAAATACAGAGTCCTCCTGAAGTAAATATTCTGTTTAACAAAAATAAAATTAACATGTCTTCATAATGTCCTAAGTTAGAGACAACATTGTGGTAGATATCTGGCTTCTATATAGAAAGATTCTATGCTAAAATTTTATTAACAAATGCAATATCCATTTCTAACAGTTCTTTTACGTTAACTTAAAAGATCTATGTTTAACTCCTTAATGATCCAGTATTTGCATTTATATTTTAATGCTTTACCATTTATAGAGCTTTGCTGAAAATTCGTTCCTTCTAAATCCATTGGAAGCAAAACCTCTGCTACCCCTAATTAGAAGCAATTATACAAACATGGGGCACCATGGCTGCAAAGGAGATTACACATGAGAACCATTTAAAAGCATGATAAAGTACTCTGTCACTTTCCACCAATCCATATGTTGTTGCATAGAAATAGACATTCAAGAGGGAAAGGACCTAACCACTTTTCTCTTTTCTTTTCTTTTCTTTTCTTTTCTTTTCTTTTCTTTTCTTTTCTTTTCTTTTCTTTTCTTTTCTTTTCTTTTCTTTTCTTTTCTTTTCTTTTCTTTTCTTTTCTTTTCTTTTCTTTTCTTTTCTTTTCTTTTCTTTTCTTTTCTTTTCTTTTCTTTTCTTTTCTTTTCTTTTCTTTTCTTTTCTTTTCTTTTCTTTTCTTTTCTTTTCTTTTCTTTTCTTTTCTTTTCTTTTCTTTTCTTTTCTTTTCTTTTCTTTTCTTTTCTTTTCTTTTCTTTTCTTTTCTTTTCTTTTCTTTTCTTTTCTTTTCTTTTCTTTTCTTTTCTTTTCCATTCCCAGAACGTCCCTTCCCAGAACTTCCCTTCCCTTTTCTTTTTTTTTTTAACTCTTTCTGTGGTAGGTGTATGAAGTGGCGATCAACAAGTGAGCCAGTAGATGCTTAGCTATTAAAAAAATATGGGTAACAGACAAATTCAACAGCTTAGAGATAAGCAGACCCAGCTGAGAAAAAACTGAGAGAATGAGCTCTAAAGAAAATATAAGGAGGTGATATTTTATGGTTCTACCTTGAAAGCTAAAAACTACAGTAAAAACAACATTCCAATTCCATTACTTGTTTCCGTGACAAGGCTTATAATGACAAAAGCAAATATTGAACATGAATCAATTTTCACGGTTAGGAAGAAACAAACTACTTATTCCTCTAGCTTTCATGCTCTTTTCTTGGATGGCACACAGTCACTAAGGAATTTCAACTTAACTCCATGGTCCAGCTTGTGTGAAGCTAAGTACAAACATTTGCAGGATCCAGGAACAAAAATCATGCACAAAATTATTGGGGAAAAAACCCACAAGTGTACATATGGGAATGAGTTTCATAAGTAAGGAGTCCATATGGGATTTTTGAAAAGGGGTTGTTTTTGAAGGGAAGGTCTTTTTTTCCAGAATTTTATGGTAGTTTCCTAATTCTAGTAAGACTTTAAAAACTGACAGTGGAATATGACTACTATGGATTCTGTTTCAAAATATTGTGATTATTTAAAATATGTTCCATATTCATGAATTTGCAAATCAAACAGTAATGAAGTACAAGTTAGAGAACTAGCTTGGGTTTTTTTCATTTACCTGTGTGGGGATGATGGATAGCCTTATTTCTTTTGACTTTGTTGTTCACTGGGTCTTTGAATAAATGCTGAAGATTATAATAAATTCACATTGTATTTGCAGAACCTCTGTCTGAGATTGAAGGTTATTTGATAGGAGACTCCCAACCATTTCCAGAAAGGGACTCTTTATCTCAGCTGTCTGTATGCCAATTAAACTGTAATTTATCAATTAGTTTATATGGAATATGGATCCCTGCTAAACAAACATCTACTTTCTGATATATGGCTTTATGAAAGGATTCAGTTCACATTGCAGAAATATTTTTCACAGTTTACATTATGCCTTTCTTTGGTTTGCCATTGCGTTAACCTCTTAGTCTTATACACAAGAACATTAAAACTTTTGCATCCATTAATATAAAATAAAACCATTTGTTCTCCACCGTCAAGGAAATAATGCAGGATAACCTTGAATTCATGTACTGATTACCTTCTTAAGACTCAGCCAGAAGTCTGGATTATTCATATATATACAGAAATGTATTTGTTTATGAAACCTGATATATCTGATGCTACACTGCACTGCAGAAGCTTTTACCTTGCCCTAAGGTATATTTTAAGATATAATCCTTTATTGAAAGGATTGAAATGCCAAGGAAGTACAACTCAGATCTAAGAATAAAAGAAAAAGAATATCTTAAGACATTAAGCAATTATAAAATAAAACATTATTGCAAAATACAAAAGAATCCAAACAAACCCAGACATGCTGAGGCAAACAGTAAGTCACCAACCACATCACTTACCCCTTAAAAAGAAAATCAAGAAAAGACTTCTAGAGGTACAGTATCTTTAGTGCTCACACATTCATCAATCTCAACACAAAACATTTCTTACTGGGCATGCATTAACCTTTTTTATTGAAAGTTCCTAATTACATGGTATTCCAGAGGTGAAATGAAATAGATTTTCTAATTTTAGATAGTGCATCTGGTCATAGCATTACATGCATGTGGGGTGTGATGTGAGATAGGAGAGAGGATTTTAATTGCTTTAGACATAAGAACGATAATCTTAGAGATCTCAATACTATATACAATCTTGGCATGAGGTTCTGGAAGGTGGGGGATATGACTTGGAAAGATCTATACATTATGACTCTTTCTGTGCATATTTTAAAAAGTCATGAAGACACGTGTACCCTATTTATAGTGCTGTTGAAAGTCAAATATCTACACTGCTGTTAGATTGGTTCAGTTTAGAATTAGACATGGCTGGTATACCTGTAGGACACACTAAAATGCATTTACTACAAACAAAACACTGCTGAAAGTTTTTGACTCATTTCCATTCAGTATTGAAGGGTTGGAAATGAAAATAAATAAGCTAACAAATAAAATTTAGTCGTCTCTTATCAATTTACTTGCATATTGGTTTTAAGCACATATCCCATAGACACATCATAGTTTGAATTGAAATGGACCTTTCAAAGGTCACCTAAGCCAACTCCTCTGCAATGAGCGGGGACAGCTTCAACTCAATCAGGTTCCTCAGGGTCCCTGTCCAGCCTGACCTTCAATGTTCCTAGGAATGGGGCAACTACCACCTCTCCGGGCAACAGGTTCCAAGTGTCTCACCACTCTCATTGCAGGAAATGTTTTCCTTACAGCTAATAATCCTCCTTCAGTTTAAAGCCACCACTTCTTGTGCTATCATAAACAGGCCCTGTTAAAAAGTTTGTCCCCATCTTTCTTATATGCTCACTTAAGGCACTAAGGCAACAAAGAGATGTCGCTGAAGCCTTCTCTTCTCCAGGCTGAACAACCCCAACACTCTCAGCCTCTCCTTATAAGAGAGGTGCTCCAGGCTTCCCATCATCTGTATGACCCAGTTCTGGACTCTAACAGGTTGATATCCTTCCAGTGTTCGGGACATCAGGGCTGGATGTGGCACTGCTGGGAACTGGGAAATGCCTATTTAGGCATTTATAGGCAAATACAATAATAAAAAATTATTGAGCCTACCCATGACTTTCCATTTAACTTTAACTTTTCATTCAGCTATTGCAAAGAAGGATGTCTAGAAGACTTATGACACAAGTGTTAAGCCAGGACCTTTTGTTTAAAAATATAGCAAAGAACTCTATAAATCTCTATGATTTTCTGTATTTCCCTCATTCTCATATAATTTTCTAAGAAATTTTAGAGTGTATTTCTCATTTAAATTTTTTTAGAAGCATTATTGATACATGTACTTACAATTGCAGTATTAGTATTTTTCTATGTAAAGTTGAAATTATGCATGAGATCTTCCAGCCCATTTGTTTCTACCAGATCATTCTTGACACATAAAACTTGAATGATGTTTCATATTAGAGGTAGCTCCAAAGAACAGCTAACTTTGCCACAAGGAGTATTTTCTCTTGGGATTTTTTTTCCCAAATTATTCTGGAACATTTTCTTTGCCTCTTTGTTTTTATTTTGCTCAAAGGGTTTTTTGTTCCTGCTGAACATACTTCCATAGAAGTATCTTTCTTCTGGGAAAGAAAGATGGGTAAGGGGAACTTGGGAACTTTGGCTGTGGTGATGTGTTGTTTTGGTTTTTTTTCCTTTTCAGTTTCGTCATATATGGAAAATAATAACATGGTGGAAAAAAGCAAGAAAAGGTTTTGTTTATTCTTCTAACAATAACAGCTTGTCCTCTCCACTGTAGCTCTAGTAAATAAATAAAGATACAAAAAATAAACCTCAGGCAGCTTCAGTCAACACTGTTTCTAATTGAATTTTTGGCTCAATTGTTGCAACGCCTGCAGCCTTCTGGAGCTTCTCAGCCTGCAAAAAATACAGTAAAAATTAGGAAAATTGAATCACTTATATGAGTGTTTCTGTTTATTCCATTAGTAGTTTTCTCTGGGAACAACCAACATACCTAGGATAACATAGGTAACACAGAATAATTTCACAAATAATATATTTTACACCTATATTTTTTTTATCACACTGAAATTATTATCCTAAATCACATGAATAAACCTGATGACGATCCAAGGGATTGATCCGGCACTGGAGACATGAAATGCATGTTTCTACATCCTCCATGGCAGTTTATTTCTCATCTGTACCACTCTCAGTACTAGTAGAGGAGTTCCAACAGGGAGTTACTGAACATAGGAGTGTATTCTGTGGGGTCAGAATACAGTGAACTGAAGTCTGAACAATTTATTTGAGTAGGTGCTGCAATTTAAAAAAATAAAAAGGAATTTTGTCCTTTTTAAAGTAAAATATGAAAGGAAACATGTTGCTTTATTTTAAGGTAATAAGATAAGTATATTAGTTATAAAGCAACCAGACAATATTTTTGTTTCTTATGGTTATTTGTGCTTGTTTTTTGTTTCAGACAAAAATTGGAGGTGGCTTCAAGCTCTCTCAAAACTTTAGCTATTTAATTTATGTTATTTCTCATGCCCTTACCACCAGACTTCGAGTGAAAGCCTACTCTCAGGTTTTAAAAAGTTTGGTGAATAAAAAAAATCGGAGAAGAAAAGTAGAAAATTAATATAAATGGAAAATTTTATTTTGGTCTCATAGGGAACTATGAGAATGCTTGGTGATAAAAGTGTGTCTATTTGAGAATTCATGTATATGCGTAATTTACTTCTAACCTTCTTTTTAACTTTCCTGATTGAAATTCCACATAAAATGTATAATTTCTACTTAATTCTTTTTCTGAGAGTAACTATAAGTAATTCGGGCACTGAGTTACAGCAATTGTATAAGCTTAAATAATACTTAAGTATTACTGCTTGTATTTTTTTCTAGGGTTCCTGTTTGACTAAAACCTTTTAAAATAGTTGTGTGTTAAAATACATTTTCATAGAGATGTTCTTGGCAGAATAAGCAAAAAGTATATGGAAATATCTTTGTGCAGCAATTAATTTTAAGTTACCCAAATTCAAGGAGATTTCTATATTGAAACAGTTCCTAGGAAAGTACTTAATGTATTTGTATTTAATGTATTGTGTATTTGTGAAGGATATGTAAGAGTTATCAGGAATGGCTGGCTCCAAAAGAGATTGAATGGATCACAAAAGGGCAGTGCAAGGGCAGGATCAACCCAAGAATATACTGCATGATTTGCCATCACTATTCTAATAACTCTCCTAGTAAGCTACCAACTTTACTCTGAGCCAAGGGGTTTTATCTAGACATCCACTATATTATTATTTTCCAACTCTCACTTTAGCAGAGGACTGGAATTTTCTAATCCCAGCTTCTTCAGTTCCTTTCATCACTCCAGTATAATATCATATAGTATCATACTATTTCTAGAAATGATCACATGTTATAAAGTTCTTTCCTTCTCTATGACTTTCTTTCACTGAGATCTTTTTTCACTTGTCAACAAGAACACAATAAAAAGATAAATTTAAATTATGATTCACTTAGGGGAAAAATAAGTGTATAAGAATTGGCCTATTTAAAAAATTGCAACACAAAAATTATTGCATTACTTAAATATATGTGTGCAAAAGTAATTAGTTATCAACTTATATTCTTCGCAAGTTATAAACATGAATAAAAACTTCTGGAAAATAAGCAACTGCTGATTGATTACAGTTTAAAATTATTACTTTCATACCCACAACAATTTTTAAATTCATTTATAGTTAAAAAAAAGGACACATATGTAGACTTGTTCACTGTATGGTAGGCAAATTTATACAAGAGATTAGATTAATAGGTCGGATATTTAGACTTACTGAATGTTATTATGGTACCTTACAACAGGTGCTTCCTAGGCAATTTCCAGGGATCATTTTGTGGCAATCACAAGCTGATGACTGATTCCCTGTACAGCTTGATATTCTGTTTTTTGCTTCAGTTGCAATTGTGTGCAGCATATATCTGGGATCCTGGGTTCATGAAGGGTCTCAGCTTAATCTCTGCAAAACAGATTTCTTCCAGCATCAGTGAGGTCAGCAGAGAATGTATGTATAGACTCCAGAAATTAAATTTAAAGGTAGTGTATGAGCAAGAAGCCCCTATTACATGAATCTTGTTATTGCAGCTTGAGTCAAGGAAAAATCCACTGAGGAGTTTCTGCAGCACCCTCACCGAGGAGAATATTTTGGCATATATTTATTGAACTTGGCAAAAGATATTTTATTTAGGATTTTAACAGTACATTACTGAATTTCATTTTTGGACACTGACTAATGATTCTGATTTTTTTTATATATTGTGTCATATCTAATGCTTAATTTTGCTTTGACCTCAACTGTCTTGCCACAAGGGGCAGTTTATAAATATTCTATGGCGCTCTATAACAAAATAGATCTGCATAATTTCTGAGATATTGAGCTACCTAGGATAATTTGAGACATTTATTAAAGAAAAGCTTCTCCATTCATAGGTGTTTTATAATTCATTTTTCTTCTTATGACAGAGGATTTCCTTATTTTGTTGTCAGCCATTTTGTTGGAGGGTGTGTGTGTGTGTTTGGCCCTGGGGGGAGGTAGATACACACCCAGCTCAGCTGAATCCTTACAAATAAACAGTTTTCTTTTGCTCCAAGGACTTTTGTCCCCATTTAATTGTATCTAAAAGTTTGTTCATTTCTAAGAAGCATTATTTAAAACCCAATATGTTCTATAATAAAAGTTCCATTCAACACTGAAAAATAACCCTGTGGCAAAGATAGGTCCCTGAGGTCAGATCTCTTCAATAGATGTAGATCATTGTTTCTCATGAAAGATAATAATTTCTAGAATTCTATTTGATTTTAGAAGTTTAAAAAAATTCTGTAGTGAACCAATGCTTTCCATGTATAAAAAGATGTAAACATTTTAAATGAAAAGAAAAATTGTGTTATCTGCAAAAACTCCAGGGAAAATCTTTGGCTCTATTTTCAAAGGACATTGAGTTGTTTCCATTACTTCTGAGTGTAATTGAGGCATTCCTACATTCAGGTTCTGATGAACCCAATTTTACACCTTAATTTTAAAACATCTGTAGATAATATACAGGCAGGTACCATGATCAGCAGCACAGTTTGTTTGCTTGTGCTCACCTGTGACCCAATGGTTGTAATTCCTGCTTCAGAATCCTCAGAGATGTGGGGAAAGGAGGGGGAAAGGAAGTAAGAGCAAGAAAACACATTCATAGATTTCTGAGAGTTGTTGAAGCTATTAAAGTGTTATTAAAACTTAATGAACATCACCATCACCTACAACATTCTTCTGCTTTGTTTTGTAAAACCGCCAAATTTTTTACAAGAGTGACAGGGTTTTACTTCTTACATAGATTTCTTATAAGGCTCATTAGGCTCATAAGGCTCATAATATTGGATATTCCAATATTGTAAAAGGGATTAAAAATTACAACAAAAAGATACAGGTTCTGCCTCAAAGGGATGTGGTACACTGAGATCCAATAAGCTTTACGCAGGGTTGTTGCATTTACGGTTTTGTGAATTTCTTTTTCTTATTATAAACCCAATGAAAAGTATATCAGTGGTGCTTAGTAGTTATTTTATTTCCAAGATAAAGGCTAGAACTGCACTACCATAATTAGGTACTAGGCTTATTTTATTAAAAATATAAACAAAAAAAAACCACTCCTAAAAACAAATCAGGAAGAAAAAGCTGTATAATAACTACCAAACATTAGAAAGTGAACTGTTGTTCTTTAACATGCATAGCACATTCTGACAACAAACAACATGAGTAAATATTTTCACATTCCCATATTGATGGGATGATGGTTTTGCATATAAAGCAAAATCATTAACTTCATATTCCTTGAATTCAATTGCAAAAAATAAAAGAAAAAAAGAGTGTTAGACTGGTCTAACTCCAAACTTTGTGCTATTTTAGGCAACTGGGGAAAAGCAGGAAAAAGGAAAATGGGTGCTTATTTTCCCTGCTACCTGTATTGCTTTATATTTACTAGGTGGAGCTTGGTACAATCTGAAGGTCTAGGTTAAATTAATATTGATTTTCTAAGCAAGGGACAGAGAGCTTTCATAAGCAGGAAAGCATCAGCATTTTCCTTCTAACTCAATAAACTGGAGACCAAGTTCAAACAGGGTGAGAAATTGAACATTTAGTTTATTGTGTATAATGAATAAGAAAGATTGGTGAGACTACTTGCTAAAAGCAACTACATGTGACATTATAATAACAGTACAAAAATTAAGTCTTTTTTATTTGCAAATTTTTATTGATTGTTTCTTACCTCTCCTAAGATTAATTTTTCCTCCATACATTCTTTTAAAGGAAAAATATTGATAAGTGCTCTCTGAGCACCATTGTCATCCCACTAAGACAAGAATGACCAAGGCCAAGCACCAGTGTGGGACCAGTGAAGGCAAAGTCAGAATGTTCTGTGCCAGAGAAATCAATTGCCATTGGAGCTGAGTACAGAAGTGAGTGCCAATACCTTGTAGGAGGAGGTCACTGTGGTTGCTTCAAGGCAAGTGGTCACCCATAGGTTTTAACAACCCACAAGGCTGCAATCAAATTCTGTCTGCTTTCAGACTTTCAGAGCGCCTATCCCAACAGCGCAGGATCTTGCTCTAGCATGGGAAGAACCACTTTCATGTCAAATGTGCAAAAGCACCTGTGAGAAGAAAAAAATAAAAAGATTAAATTGTGCAAGCAGTGCAATGTGTTTCAAAGCACGGTCAATCATCTACTATCAACAAAATCTTTAAATTAAAAATATTAATGCTGAAATCCAAAGAGAGGAGTTCAGCAGATGCTGGGTATCTGATGTAGTATTGATAATTTCTGAATTTCTGCAAGCTCACGAAGCTTTTTCTTCCCAAGGGAAACTTCACTGTCTCAAAGAGAGATTCTATAAATATATCTCTGAGCTGTGTTCCTTCTCAAGGCCACAGGTATTGTTTTTCTGTTCTGTTCCCACAACATGGGAGATATAGTTTTCTCTCTCTTAACTAATGTCAAGAGGGAGCTGATCTTGGTTACCAGCCAATCAATTTAGTATTATAAGCGTGTTCCACTTGTATAGCTGTAAGCTTTCTGAAAACCTTAAGCCTTCTGACAATAAAGAGTCTTTTAGCCTTCTGATGATGGAGTCTTTGTAATCACTGCTCTGGCTTGAACTGCAATGTCTGAGTGTTCATAACATGGTATTATTACTATTAAGCAATATATGTTTTGTATTAATACACACTTTTAAAAAATTTCTAATATGCCAGTCTATTAATTTAGAGATATACAGCAAAGAATAAAGCTAGCCAGGTGAAGAAATACTAAGCAGCTTCTGAAGGAACTTATACTAGTAGTTTTCTCCACAACATCAAATCGTTGTACTGGAAAATCTCTTTCAAGTTAGGAGACCATTTTATATGATCTGCAGTACCCAAGTTCCAGCAATATATAAAAATTACAGAAAATTTTCTACAGGAAAATCAGTTTGATGAAATTTGGAGCCTGATCCTTTTGTCAAATGACAAAAATGAAAAAAAAAAAAGTTTTACATGAGTATTAATTCTCATTTATTAAATAATCAGTTATTTTAAGTAATTTTAAACTACTTTCTCTCCATATAGTCTTCCTCTTCCTTTAAAAAATTCTCCAACACTTCTTAAATTAGTTCACCCCTATTTAATTTTTGACTACACTTTTGATTGTGGTGAATGAATTCTGTTTCCAAAGACAACACTTCGCTTTGTATAGAATTCATGTCAAAAAGACCCAGTTTTCCAACCTAACATCATATCTACTTGCTTCAGTAGCAAGTAGATATGATGTTTCAGTAGATTCAGTTGAAGGTTTGTTTCTTCAGATGATCTGGCTCCTCTAAATCACAACATAAATATTTATAAAATTTGGGATGCTTAACTGCTGCAGTAAAATGTTGATCTAAGTAGTTCTTTCTACTCTACAGAGACTGTTAAGATTTAAAATGGTTTTCCATATTATACTTAAGAAAAAATCTAAAATATTTTGAAGACACTGTTACAGTGTTTTATATCAGAAAATAAGAAAGCACTTCAGAACAAAGTCTATTCAGGACAAATATGATTTTATGGCTGTGATTTCTTATTCCACAAAGACAAGTGTAAACAGTACTCTTCATTTTCCACTCTTGCTCTTCTGTGAGAAAGTAAGCATAAATCAAATCCAATTTTATAGTTTATGAATCTGTCTCCATTTTGTTTAACATAACTTTCTGGCATCCCTTTTTGCCTAGGTTTTTGTTTGTTAAGGTGCTGTAAGTATTTACTTAATGTAACCTATTACACATTTTGACATCCTGCATGCACCCCCTTTGGGTTGCAAAAATGTTAACTAGTAATTCTTTCATGCTGAATTTTTGGCATGCTAGTATGAACAGGTGGAACTGATGTGAAGAAGTCTGGAGGTTAAAAGGGTATTCTTTCCAACAGAAAAAAGCCTCCTGTGGAGCTGAAGGCTGCCAAGTAACTGAAGTGGCATTTGTTGCCTAGTTAGCTGTCATATCACCTTGTGACTAGGAATAATGCCATCTAAGCAGATGATTATAATGCAAATTGATAGCCAATGTTTGTGAATTTACAACTACTGTTTGAAGATGTTGAAGATTTCACATTTTAGCAAGGAGGATCGTTCCATCCAATGCTTTCATGTGTAAGGATCAAGAGGATGAGGTTTCCCCTATGCTTCATCTCACAGCTACTCTGAACTACCCTGAATCAATCTCTTGTCCACCATGTCCTTTTTCACTGCCAGTGTTACCCAATGCATTCCTGTTAAACACAACACGTATCAATAAAATGTGTCTACTATATTCAGAAAAAACTGGCCTTCCCTGGAGTAATTATTTGAATAATGGACGTAAGAGAGATTATGAAAGGCAAATAAAATAATCCTGAGTTTGCTCACAAGGAGCTTAGAGCCATGGGATCAGGGCTAAATTGCTATTCTATATGACTCAAATAATCTTTCTGGGCATGGTTCTGGAGAAAGAAACAAGGAACATACCTCTGAAAGTGTTTCATTTTGCTCTGTGTCTTCTTTAGGGGAAGTTGCCAGTACCAGCAAGTCATCTTTTTGATCACTGTGGGGGGATAGTGTAGGCTCTGTCCTTCCCCCACTGCCTCCTATCCCTTCCTGTCCTCTCAGGAAGAAAATAACTGCAAATGGCAAACACATCTGAGCAGCTGCCAGGAATGAAGCAGCGGTGAGGAAGCTGAGCCCATGCTGAGTGAAGGGGAGAAGTGCCAGTGCTGGAAGCAGCCACATGGAATCCAGTCCAGCATGTGAGAGATGAGGTAATATTTTGCTGGAAAGTTTATTAAGCAGAAGAATGAAAGTTGTTGGTTTTGTTCTCTATGTGTTTTTATCTATGGTCTGGATATGTTCTAGTTAATCTGTTGGGTGTTGTTGTGAACTGGGAGAGGAGTGTGGTTGAAGACCTGACCAAAAAGGAAATAAGATGAGAGGGAACATGACAGAGAAGTAGGCAGTGGGGAGAGAATGCAGGTTCTCCAGTACCCATCTGTCCTGGGGTGACTTTATGATGCTTGTATCCCCATTCATCTGTTTAGCCCAGAAATAAATTTTGCACCTTTAAGACTGGTTCTGAGAGCAAAGAGGGGGAGAGAAGAATCATGGAGCTTGTTTTCAGAAACTGCACTCATTCCTCCACATTCCTGCTCCTGGACTGTTGTTGTCTGCAGCACGGACAGACAGCGGGAGAGAGCTCTCCTTTGTTTTTAGTTAGTTTTTAGCTAGCTAAGAGGCAGAGAAGTTCCCTGGACTGTGTTTTTTCCTTTTTCTTTGGACCTTTTTAAACCTGCTTTGGACTGTAAGTCTAGAAGAGCACCGGCAGCTCGCACCTGTGGCCCACTGGGGCCTGGCCTGGGCCGCGGCATTTCCAGCGCTGGAGGCACTGATAACAGACTGAGTGAGCCGAGCTAGAGCCCAGGAAGGGGACTTTCTGAGTTTGTCATCTCTTTTGGAGGGCAAGAGGCTTAATTGTTTAATGTTGTTCATTTTTTGTGCTGGTGAATGCTTTGCCTGTTAAATAAATAGTTTTTTCCACTTTTCTCCAAGGAAATATTTTTTCCTGAACCAGTTGGGGGAGGGACCGTTTGAATTTGTTTTCTAGAGAAAATTCCTTTAGAGGGTTTTCTCCCAGAATTGCCCTAAACCAGGACACCACCCAATGGGAAAGAGGACAGGGACCAGCCCCAGCCAGGAAAGGGTATAAAGTGCAGCCATTTTGTTGGAGGGTGTGTGTGTGTGTTTGGCCCTGGCGGGAGATAGATACACACCCAGCTCAGCTGAATCCTTACAAATAAACAGTTTTCTTTTGCTCCAAGGACTTTTGTCCCCATTTAATTGTATCTAAAAGTTTGTTCATTTCTAAGAAGCAGAATGAGGGGAGCAGTCCATATGGCAGCGCCACATGGAATTTGACCCAGAGGAGTGGAGCAGTCCAATGCAGTGGGATGGGACTGAATTGAAGCAGCTTTGGCGGCCACGGGGAATTAAGTCAAGGTGGTGAATACTTTTAATGTGTAAAGCACCTTCTCTTTTTGTATATTTTTGTTATTAACATTGCTGTTATTACTACGCATTTCTTATTCCATTGCTGTTTGCTTTCAATTAGTTGTTATCTAAAACCATAGGCTTTGCCTTTGTCCCTCTCTGACTGGAGATAGTGGGAGGAAGGGGCATGGCTTATTTGCAGTTTAATTTCCAGGTGGTATTAAACCATCACAGTGGTTTATCTTCGATTTCCACAAGATGCTCATAAATTAAGCAAAACCACAGCCAATTCACAGAGAACATTCTAATGTAATGAAATTTCAATACATTGGAATGTCACAAGTAAGAACTACAAAGAAAG
>VXAX01007631.1:45520-120632 GCA_013399835.1 Leptocoma aspasia
TAAGGAACTAAATTTTCAAATTAATCCAATGGACACATAATCTCTTTCATATTGTTGATCTAGATTCTGCCCCTAGGACATCATATCAAAACAGCTTTTGCTTTGCTTTTTTCCCTCCACAGAAATTTGAGTAACCCATTTTATGCAAGTCATTTGGAAAAATCACTTCAATTCAATTTGCTCAATTTGTAAATATATCCATATTTAAGCATTTAAGGATTAAGAATTTTGCTGACATTTGTGGTGAAGAACTTAAATAAGAACTTTCTATTAAAAACTTGAAGGGTAAAATACTATTCCAGTGTAGAGTCATAATGCTCAGCACCAGTTACATACCGTGATCAAAAAGATGACTTGAATAGTGAGTCACACTGAAAAGAAAAGTTTTGTTCTCACTTTTTAGCAAGAAGTTANTAAAGTGCAGCCATTTTGTTGGAGGGTGTGTGTGTGTGTTTGGCCCTGGCGGGAGATAGATACACACCCAGCTCAGCTGAATCCTTACAAATAAACAGTTTTCTTTTGCTCCAAGGACTTTTGTCCCCATTTAATTGTATCTAAAAGTTTGTTCATTTCTAAGAAGCAGAATGAGGGGAGCAGTCCATATGGCAGCGCCACATGGAATTTGACCCAGAGGAGTGGAGCAGTCCAATGCAGTGGGATGGGACAGAATTGAAGCAGCTTTGGCAGCCACGGGGAATTAAGTCAAGGTGGTGAATACTTTTAATGTGTAAAGCACCTTCTCTTTTTGTATATTTTTGTTATTAACATTGCTGTTATTACTACGCATTTCTTATTCCATTGCTGTTTGCTTTCAATTAGTTGTTATCTAAAACCATAGGCTTTGCCTTTGTCCCTCTCTGACTGGAGATAGTGGGAGGAAGGGGCATGGCTTATTTGCAGTTTAATTTCCAGGTGGTATTAAACCATCACAGTGGTTTATCTTCGATTTCCACAAGATGCTCATAAATTAAGCAAAACCACAGCCAATTCACAGAGAACATTCTAATGTAATGAAATTTCAATACATTGGAATGTCACAAGTAAGAACTACAAAGAAAGCAGCAGCAATATAATCAGTCATGCATTTTAAAAGACCATGTTTTAAAGATGAGTTCATTTAATTTCTCTGACAAGTCTTGGTGATACATGTCTGCTTGTACTAATATTCATTTTTATCTCATAACTGAGTCAAAAATGAGTCCATGTTATTCAGAAAGATTTCAATATTAAAGGAAAGCTACTGAAGACATGGACATCTGAAAGGCAGGTCCAGGAGCACATGGAATGGCTTTTGAACTTCACAGACCAATATAAGTATTTTGTAATATAATATAACAATAATTTTGTAATGAGAAATTACTTTCTTTGACATCTCTTCACAGAAGGAAGTATGACTAGCGTTACTGATATTTGAAGTGAAGGGAAGAAATATAAGAGGAAAACAAAATGTGATCAAGAAAGTCACCATTCTCTGTGTTTGCATTCAAGAGCATGCAAGAATATTAAAAAGGAGTCATAAAAAAAACAGGAAAAACAGTTCTAGAACTTACAAAAAACCCCAAACCCTACATTTAAAATTGTGGACAAGAGTGCAATTAGCATCATTGACATTGGATTCAATAAGTCCATTAATAATACTGGGATAAGTGTCAAAAGGATCAAAACCCAAGTGTATGGATCTACAATTTGTTAGTAGGGGAAAAAAGGAATGAAATTTTAGGATGCAATAGGCTTTGCTTACTGCAGTGAGGAAAGGAAAACACAAGACAATATCTTGATGTTTTGTGTTTCAAAGACAAGAACAATTAAACATCACAGCAAAAAACAAAGGAAGTCAATAAGGCTTCAGAAGAAAATTAGATCTGTTTTCCCTATGTTGGCTTTTTGGGACTTAGAGAAATACTGAAAACCAATAAAATATGAGACTGGACATGAGAAATATGAAAGACTGATAAATTGAATACTAATATATTTAGAAGTGGAGTTGAAATTCACATAAGCAATAGGGCTCATTCAGGAAGGACTTGCAGAATTAAATGAGACAGTAAGGAATTGATATAAAGATAAAAAAGAGAACTAAAGAAAGAGACAGTGATAAAACTCCAGAGAACAGAGGATATGATTGTGGAAAAAACAGTAATTTTATTGAAAATAGAGAAAATTGGAATTGGTCATATTCTTAGGAAATACGACATTTGTACTGACAAGATAAATTTTGATTACTTAAACAAGGAGATAAGTTTATCTTTATCATCAAGCAGTGTCTACTTTATAATTAGCCAGAAATATCAGTAATCTCAAAACACACTTTTCCTTGACTTTTTTGTTTGGATGAATATTAGCTGTAAAAATGTAACAATATATTTTGAAACTATAGGGTATGTAGTTAAGTGATGTTTTAATTGCCCTAAAAAACAGAAAACAATATTACCCAGAAGTAACTGACAACACATCAATAAATTAAATAAAAAAATGTAAGCAACTGAAATAAGAAAAATGTTTTTAGTGAGTAAAGGGATGAGTGAATTCCCCTCAACACTCTGCCTGGGATGCAGTTAAACCTGTACTAAGGAAGAGGTCTAAACTGCATGTTTTGGGACAAAGCAAGAAGTACCAACATCTTAAATGGATGAGATGGCCAAAATCTCTTAGGTCTAGAAGTGTTCAAGGAAGATTTGCAAAATTAAGCTAGCAGGATTNAAATATATCCATATTTAAGCATTTAAGGATTAAGAATTTTGCTGACATTTGTGGTGAAGAACTTAAATAAGAACTTTCTATTAAAAACTTGAAGGGTAAAATACTATTCCAGTGTAGAGTCATAATGCTCAGCACCAGTTACATACCGTGATCAAAAAGATGACTTGAATAGTGAGTCACACTGAAAAGAAAAGTTTTGTTCTCACTTTTTAGCAAGAAGTTAGAATGCTCAGCCTTGAAAGGCAAGAGTGTGTAGCTTTTCCTTACATCCCTCTTACTTTCTGTTTTTAAAAACTCACTTGATACTGTCTCTGGAACTGGACAATATTTGTTTTCAGTTTCAGTGTATTCGATCAATTAGTTAAACAATGGAAGGAGGCAGTTCTGAAGATACAAAATAATATAATGAAAAACAGTGCTGTATTATTGAACTAAGGATAATATATATATATGATATAGAAATATGAGGGAAAAGGTATAAAGAATTTATAGCACATACTGAGTTTATCAAACAGGGCTGAAAAGATAGAGATCAATAAAGAGAATAACTGAATAGCAAATACATAGATGAGGGAGGAGTTGTGGGATGGTGCTTTGGGGGTTTTTAGTATTGTTTCAATAAACAGAGAAAATGCTAGAAGAGATTACTTATTGTTTGTATTCAACTTTCCAGAAAACTTCCTATCAATAAACTGTCACTGAGTATCTCCACAGATTACCTTTTTTAAAAATTCTTATTATTACTAATATAGTTTTATTCAGGATAGTTTTGATTTGATGGTCACAGGACATCACAGAAAAACATGGAAAATGGAAGTCACATGTGAGGAGATTTACAGAGAAATATTAAGGAAAACATAGCAAAGTCTCACTTGCACATGAAATTTATACCAATGTCTTGGGCAACATGGGCAAGATTTGAAATTGCAGAATATAATTCCTTACAGCATTCCCTTTTCCTCAAACTAATAAACAGAGAGAGGATGAGAATTGGCTATATAGGGTCGGCTTTTTTGTTTGCTCATTTGCTTGTTTACTTTGAGGAAACATTAGAATTTCTATTTCATTAAGACTAAGCTGAAGCCAGGAACATCTAAAAGGCAAGAGGAGAGGGAGGATGAGAAACAAGAAGTGGAAAAAGACAAGGCCATAATTTGTAAAAAGAAAAATGTCTTTCCTCAGAGGAGAAAAGAATAGTTGAGATTTACCTCATTTCAGGGATTGGTTATTAAAACTCAGAAAAATTCTTGCTTCTGAAGCTGCTTACGTTTTAAACTTGCATTTATCTGCTTGCAATATGGACTATTTTTTCTTATGACATATTTATGCATTTTTATGACAGGTGAATAGTATTTATATTTATTTAGCACTGAACAAATTATGTGATGTGGGCTGATAAATAGTAAAAGAATATTTATCAAAACAGGAATGAAAGAAGATATTAGGCTTGCTTTTGTGTCAGAACAAATTATTTATTCTGTTTACAATAAATATTTTTTATCCTAGTCACCTGGGAAATCAGACACAGCCACACATCAGTAGTCTCAATAGCAATTCTGAGAAGGAAAAATGTCTTTCTCTCTCTGTGATTAATAGCTGCCAAACTGAAAATATACTGTTCTGGACTGTATTAAAATCTCCGTTTGAAAAATTTAAATATGTACAGATACAACATTGTCCTTTAGAAAGATTGTTTAATAATTCTAGTTTACTTAAGGAACATAGGTCTTACTTCTCTTACCAACTGGACTGAGTATTATTCCTCATAGAAAGATGACAGATGATCAGACACAGAAGTGGACTTAACACTTACTTTTCTTAAGGTATGAATAGACAGTTTCTGGTTGTCTCTGAAAAAAATGCTGTGGATTTCTGTAAGAAATTTTCTTTTAATTAGGTTTTGAAACTTCTTGACTTCACTCTTGTGACCCGTGACTGGATTCGAAGGAATGGCCTGAAGCTGAGTTAGGGGAGGTTTGGGTTGGATATTGGGGAAAGGTTCTTCACCCAAAGGGTGGTTGGACACTGGAATAAGTTCCCCAGGGCTGTAGTTCCACCACTAAACCTGACAGAGTTCAAAAAGCTTTTGGACTGTTGGGCTGTCCTGTGCAGGGCCAGAAGTTGGACTCGATGATCCCTATGGGTCGCTTCCAACTCAGCTTATTCTGTGATTCTATTATATCAAATGATATGAAGGTGTATTTGATTTTTACCACAGCAATTGATGCTGATTTAGGTATGTTAGGAGCAGTGACAACTGACACGATACAAGTAAATAGTTTAGGAATTCCTAATGCACTAAGTCGCCATGACATTCTATGAAGACAAAAGAAACAAAAATTCTTATTTGTTATAACTATTTTATTTATCAAATAAGTGCAAAAACTACTATTTAGTAAGCAGATAACAGGAAAATATTTTTCTAAACCTTTTTTTAGGGAAAAAACCAACACCCTACCAAAAAACCCCAACTATTTCTTTGCTTTTCACAAATCTAAGAGAAAGTACTTAAATTTTGCTGCATGGGAGCTCTGAAAAAGCTGATCTCTACTGTGCTTTCATGTTTTCACGCAATTAATTCGATGCTTCATGAGTGGGGCATTTTTAATTGAAATGCAAAGTATTATCTCGTGTACTCTTAATAGGATTAAAGGATCCATCATTCCCTCCTGCATAGCTGGGTAATTGTACAGATGTATGTTAATTAGCTTTGTGTCAGTGCTTGCATCTTCCATAGGTTCTGCTGTGCTTACTTGGATGGGTATTCTGTGTTTTGAGGTCTGAGGGGAGAAAATGGTTCATGTGAAGTATTCAGATTTTTATTCTAAACTTTAGAAGTAAAAAAACCCCATGTTTTAAAGTATCTTAATTCATATCTTTTCCTCATTTTCCTCAAGTCAATAATTCCTAGCAAGTAAACAAGGCTTTATGCAATGTAAAGGTACATTTTAATACATGGAAATAGAGAGAGATGACTATATAATATTTATAATTTCATTGTTGAAGTTGCGATGCTGTGAGAATAGTCAGTCTGTTAAAGCGGGTTACTTTTCCATTTTTAGGATTTTTTCCTTATATAAATACTCATGTTCATGTCTTAAGTTTGATCAAAGGCAACTGAAGAGGTAAATATGAGAATATACCAATATATCCTTATATATCCATTCTTTAAAAGTCGCCATAAAAAGGTATAAAAAGAAGACTAAGATGAGACTGAGCATGTGTCATACTTCCACTTAGTACCTCTAAATTCCATATGGCTTTTCATTTTGAAGGATGTCCTGAGATTGGCTTGTTTCAGTTGGCACTGAAATTTAAATTTCACTGTTAACTTGGGGTAAGATTCAGAATCAATTTGAAACCCAAATACCTATTTATATACACTTCACATTTTTTTCTGAAGTTGCTATTTTGGATTAATTTATATTTATTTCACCATTTAGAATAGGATTCTGATGACAGAAAGTGCTGAGCAACATGGCTGCATTTCTGAAAACAGTCAGGTAACTCTCCAGAAATAAAAAGAAGAATACTCTGAACTGACTTTATATTTGGGAACAGGTCACAGATGGAGTGCTCAGAGTTCATCTTTTGGGGGAATTCATTATTTACTCACAAAAAAAGAAAATTTTTACCTGGAATTTTAAGACTTTTTTTTTCTGTATTTGTTGTGTTTGATAATACTGGAGCATTTGGTGAAAAATAAAGAAATTGGGCATTGGACATTATTATGTATTAGCTTTAGAAAACTGTACTTCAAAAACTTTCCCTCAAAAGACTGGAATCTCTGGGGGTCAAGTTCTTGAAAACTAGTCACATACTTTCTGTCATTTCTGCTTTTTTCTGCTTGTTTTTTCCATTTACACTATCTGCTTTCACCTCCTATTTTTCCGCAAGGTTTTATTATTTTATTTCTGCTCCCACCCATAACCAGTGCTCAACATTTCACTATTCTACTTTTGTATGGGTTATATGTTTCACTTTATCCATAGTGAGCAACGCTTTTGAAAACAATGCTCACTACATCAGTTTAGATGTCTGCAAGCCTTGTGGCTTTATTATTTACATAATATTACAGAAGATCTAGTCTGTACTTGGCAGGAAATTAATATCTGTTCAGCCTGAACCCATAGCTTCAGAAAGGGGTCTATCATGGTCAATCTACAATCAGGAATATTTTTGTCCCAATAAGGAATTGTTTTTGTAAGGATTTATTCTAACAATTCAGGAGAAAATAATGCAGATCAACATATAAAGAGAATAATTTAAACTACATAAATTCACATGTGCGTGGCATGAATTCAGAATGAAAGTGTTCTTTACCTAGTTTTGGTTAGCCAATTTAGGAATGAATAATAATACTAGTAATAAACTGTCTTCATGAAGAGGCATAGAGAAACTTAAGTTATTCCTACCCTATTCCAAATTCACACAAGTCCCTACTGTTCGAAACTGTTAGAATTAAATGGCTGTTGTAGATCCCTTCCAATCGAAACAGTCTATTCTAAACTGCATAGTCACAGCAGTGTGATATCTTCTCAGAGTCTTTTGTACCTGCCCCGTCTCTGAACAATTCTGCATATAGAATAAAGATTTAAAAATATTTTAAAAACTTAAGGATGGTGAAAGTCATTCAGTGGAGTATATCCACAGTGTCAAAAGGGAAAGACAGTAATAAAGTGGATAAAAAAACAAAGCAATGGTAAAGTATTGAAGTCTAATATTCACACAAATGCTATCTATAGCTTTATTCACTTGATATAAACAGCAGGTGGATGAGACAGGCCAATTTCAGTGTGTAGTATTGAAATGCTACACAGTTGAAAAATACTCATTAAGCAAGGGGATGTTTTTGCCCAAACCCTAAAATATTTCTCAAAAAGCATAGTAAGTAGGACCATTAAGGATGTATCTATATGTTGCTATGAACATATTATAAGTTTCTCTGTGTATAAGCCTTCTGATTATTTTCCCATGGGAGAACATCCTTTTGCTGTCTTTTACTCTGTATAAGCTTTCTGTAAACAAAATATCTGTGTCTGTTCTTCAAGGACATGGAATTGGTTGGCCTCCTCCTACCTATGAGGAGAAGGAGCTGAAAAGACTTTATCTTTCTGATATTGTAGGCATTCGACACATTCCCTGGACGAAGCAGCAGCAGGAGCATGGAGAATGCTGTCTGCTGAGCAGATATAGAAAAATATTAGAATTATGGAGTCATTTTAATAAATCGTATTAGCCTTCTGAATTTATTGTCAAGAGTCCTTTCTTCTATGTATGGACCACGACGATATCTATACACTATCCATATCATCAAGATCAGAATTTCTCTCTGAGAAGAATAAAAAAAGAGGAGCCTTTTTTTTATTAGTAGTATATGTGAAAAAAGGGAAGACAGTGAGAAAGTAGCTGAAAGGTGCTGATTATTCACAAGTGATAACGTCATCAAAATGATTGTCTGAGCAGAGGAAAGCAGTCGGTTTCAGTTATTCTGCATCACAGCTGTACTGAGGGGAGGGACATTTCACTAAAACACTGTTCTCTGACAGGAGGACGCTGTGATCCAGATGAACACAAAGTGCACAGTGGAACTTCAGGTGCAGCAGGATGTAAAGAAAAGGCTGAAGAGCTGATGAGGACCAAGCAATGGCAGCACAGGGCTCTCTCCAGAAAGCCAGTTTGCCCTGATTGTTGTTGCCTACAACAAACCTGCATTACATGACTACATAGTTATCCCTGCACAATCTGGTTTAAAGCTCATACACAAGTATGTACTGCAGCCACAATGCATGGAAAGCCTCTTCACACTTAAATGAGATAACTGGAGAAAGATCAGTTTGCTGTAGTCTCTCTATCAGCATATGCTATCTGGAGATTAAAATCACACACGCATATATTCATGTCGCATATTCATGTAGCTTAGTATTCAGTAGTGCTTTATTTAGAAAGGCATGAATACCGGAGTAAATGTATTCAAATAATTAAAGAAAGAATTGATTTGAGTCGAGATCAATGGATTTTCCCTTTCATTCTCTACATTAATTTCTGAATTGAGTTTTGAAGAAAAGGTCCTTCCTCCATGCCCTGAACAAGAAAAGATGACCTTTGGAGAAGACAGTCAGTAAGTACTGCAGCAATAGTTGGTAAATGGTATGATGTGTGATCTGGGGCTTTAAAGCCTGCTAGTGCCCTGAAGGTGTGACTGAGTGATGTACCAGGGATTTTCCCATGTGCTTACTTTATTATGCCAGTTTTACTCTTAAAGAAAGCTGGATGGTTTAAAAAAAATTTTCAGCTACTCACCATTGCCTCACAGACACAGTCCTAATCCTGTTTGATCTGTGTAGTCTGCTAAACATACCTCTGAGCTATTTTTCCGATACAAACATTAAATTTCTCATATGTACAATTACAGGCATGCAGGTCCCAACAGGATCAAAGCCTGTAGCTTGTTCATGATGCAGAGCTACATTTGCAGCAGATTTCCTATTTTTATTTACTCTCTGAATCTTTTTTTGATGAAAAAAAATGCATTTAACTTGAATTCTACAAAAAAACAGTGCTTAATTCATGTATACAAATATGTCCCTTATATGTATTAATTTGTTATTTTAAAAGTTTGTGTTGGATTCATATCTCTCTGAAATTCTAGTTTTCTAAATTGTAGCATTGTACTTTTGTGGTTTTCCTTCTTAAGTCATACATTATATAAGTTGTTTAAATTTACCCCCATGTTTATCCCCAGTTGGTTTGTCCTATGATAGTACCTTCCCTCGAGCTTTCCCTATTTGATGATTCTCCTCTTTCCAGTCCCTTCCATGCCAATCCTTGTAGCCCTACCCAGTTTCCCTGTCAGTTTGGGTAAACCCCACCTATTTTCCTAGAAGGTTCTTATGTCAGTTAAGCTCCTCCTTAGATTCTGTTGGAATTCTGTTCTCCTCCCTTCTTACCCTTTATTGGTTGCAACGTTATGTATCCCCACCTTTAGTTCCTCCCTTGGTTTCCCCTCATTGGTTGCAAATCTATCCTCCTTAAGTTACCATCCCTGTATATAAGTTGTTGTATTGCCTTTGTCTGTGTTCTTTGTCCCCGACCCTTCTGAGGAATAAACCACCTTGGGAACCACACAAAGGACCTCTCCCCATTTCTTCCTCCTGGCCTCGGTGTGTGTGTTTCATGTCCCGCTGTAGAGCCCGCGATCCTCTACAGCCGCTCCCTGAGCTTACACCATCTCTTGTGGCTGCCTGGGGGGGCAGCCCACAAAGGGTGCAGCCCGCTGCCAGAGAGGGCTAGCTGGAGCCAAAGTGCATGTGGAGCAGCGGGACGCATCACTGAATTATTAGTTTCTTCAGTATCTTGCTCTCTCACCTGTCTGTGGTGTTTCAAGTAAACACCAGCTTCATTTAAGATAAAAAGCGAGGTATTTCAGGAGACTTCTGGAGGGAAGTCTCCATAGACTTCTGTATCTGTTCTGAACATGAGACAGTAGTTAAAGAAAGTAGAATTGGAAAAGTACAATTCATTTAGCTTATCCCTCTATAAAATTCAAAATTTTCTGTCAAAATAAGATACCAAAAAGAATTACTGTGACAGAAAAAGGATTTTTTAAAAAGCAAAAAACAACAAAGCAAAAGTATTGTCATTGAACCATTAATGCCTAAATTTGCAAGTGACCACTTTTGAGTGTAATGCCATGCTTATGCTGATTCTATTCCAGATACTTAACAATAGCTTTGTTTCATTGACACACATTCTGCTGCAAGCATTAGTCCATTCATCCAAGGAATTATATGAGTCGATGTCAAAGTCCAGTATTTGTATCTTTAGTGCCTTTAGATCCTTCATATGAAGGATCACTTCATTTTCCTCTATTTCCTCAATTTGCCAATCACTTCTAAATTAAGCTTCCACAGGGATAAATTAGATTACACTCAAACCAGTGCCTTATATCACAACAAAATCTGACCACACAGTTTGCAGCAATAAATTATAAAGGAAATTCTTCTAATCCTATTTGGCAGAAAAAATCCTAAAATATGAGAACAAAAGAGGTAGCCAGCTGAACTGTGTTGCCTCTTCACAGAAAAACAATACAGAAGCAGGTTTGAAGTGTGCTTTGTTCTTTACACTACAGGAATTTTTGCAACGTTTCTAAAGTTGACAATTTTGAAATATTTACACTTTTCTTGGTGATTGAAATACAAACATAGAAGCCTGCAACACGCAGTCTTGCAATTAATGGAAAATGGGAAAGAAAAGTAGAATAGGTCTAAAAGCATAAGCATGGATGAGAGGAAAAGGAGAAGAAGGAAGAAAGGAAATGTAGATCTAATAGAAATATGCTGTTTTTTCAAAGCGAGGAGTATAATATTGATATCATTATGCCCAAAAAAGAAAGAAGACAAATGAAAAATAAACCTGAGTAGTTTAACTTGACAGATTTATCAGAAAAGTATATTAAACAAGGAAGTGTGACGATGCAAGAACTGAAACCAATGAAATAGACTTCTAATTTGCTTTATTATGTCTGAAGAAATAACAGGATTTGATGTTATGATAGATAACTGTATAACAGACAGTTACAGAATGTATTTGTTTCATCTACTTCCATGTTTTTACTTGACCCAAGTTTTGCATAGAAGCCAAATCCATTTCTCTTATCCATAATAATAATATATCACTTTCTCAGTATTACTATATAATTTTTAATTCTATAAAAGTAAAATTTTAACAATAATTTGTGTTCAAGAAATTAACAAATTATAAGTTTTTAATGTCTTGTATTTTAGTTTTACTAAATATGTTCTTGGATCTTATTCTACAGGTGAGAAAGAGCTATTAAGAGTAAGCAAAAAAAATTTATTATACTCCAGTGAGCACCAGCCATTTGCCATCTCATTCTTTCATAGTAGTGATTTTCAAAAAAACTAAATAGCTTCATCAGTGTATTTTCATGCTTCATCCGCACACTGCCACTCTTAATTGCCATCGACAATTGAGAGAAAACTACATAATGGAATATTTTCTGCGTTTGTTGTGTTTTATCTAACAGCATTTCCTCCTTCTTTGAAGACAAACGAGCAACTTCACTCTGATGAATAGGCTACTGCATTAAGAATGATCCTGTTTTTATGGAATAGCCTTGTCCTAGATTACAGTATAAAGACGTATTCTATCACCATCTTCATGAGCTATTGAAACCAGGAGGAGGAGTGTTTTTCCTTGCCTCCTTCCCCCGGACTATCTCCTGTAAGAGTGCCCATCAATGCCTTACTCCATGACTCAGAGGTAACTCCCTCTGGGAGCCATTTCTGTTTAATGGGAAATCAAGGACCCACCGTATGACTCAGAACAATATCAGCCCATTGTGAGATTCTCTGCCCAGGGGGGAGGAGCTAAGAATCCTCACCTGGATATTATCTGGGGTTTGGGACAGAACAAGCTTCCCTTACCCACTGGTTTCCAGACGACAAGAGCTACCAGACCTTTTCTATGGGATCACTACTTCAACAAGACCATTTTATCTGGACTGCTACCACCACCCTAATTAGTGGGGTGTCAGGTTGTATTCTGACTCTGGTGGTTTTCATTTGTCTATTGCATGTATTTTATTTTATTTTTTCCTATTAAATTGCATTTCTGACTTGGAATCTCTCACCGGTTTTGCTTTCAAACTAGAACAAGCCTATTTTGTCACTGAATGGTTTTCCTGAACCATTACTGTTAATTGACAATTTAATGTTGTGTGAGTTGTTGAAGTTGTCTTGCAGTGTGGGTTACCTGTTACTTGATTAGTTCTGAGTTTCATTAGCCCTTCACCTTGACAAATAATAAGTAAAGCAAGTAAATATGTCTCAGAATACGCAGTGAAAAATTTCACAGTGTAAGAATATGCTGCATAATATGAATACAGCTACTTTCCTGGTATTAACCATAGTCTAATGATTGCTTTATGAGTGTTTCCATCTGCTGACCTATAAATGCATTGGAACAATGAATAAAAAAACATTGGAACGGAAAGACAAGAAAAGTAAACAATTGTTTCTGAGAATGAACTGTCTGACTAAAACCACAAAGCTCTCCTGAATCAATGGTATTTTCTTATTTAGAAAGCTTAGCTTATCTGAGTAATAGCAATACACACACATGCACAAACACCTACAAATATATCATAGATGAGATTCACATATGCTCTTAGAAATATGTCCAACAACAACATATGTTGTTGGCAGAGGTAGAATTGGGACGAATAACACCTGAGACATCTGGCCAGAACCTATTTATGCAATTAGAGTTTAACGTACTCTTAATGTACTCTTATATTATATAGGATTATTTCAGTCTTACAAAAAAAGGACATATAGTTTTTAAAAGTTATATTTTCAGTTAGAAAAAGCAGATTTTTTTAAATCAAGGTCCCAATATTTTTTTTTTTTTTTGCCCCCTAAATATTTTTAATGAATGCTTTTTAATGTATGCTTTGATAACAGAGTGGTACAGACATAACAATTGTTATTAGTTATTAAGTCAAAACCAAGGAATTTCCCCTCTATTCTTTGTCTGAATGACAGCTGAAACAGCTAAAGAACCCTGTTCAGCAAACGTTGTAGAACTTCCCTTTGGACTGTATGAGTATCCTGCAGACCTAGTGCAAGGGTCATAGTGCAAAAATTCTGAATGCACCCGAAAGAGACCTGGATTGTTCACTGAAATTAACAGAAAAGACTAAGAAGGTACAGGGGTGTGGTGGTGGTGGTGGTGGAGGTAAGCCAAAAAGTGGGACAGTGCAACTAACAGCTTGAATTGAGGGAGCATTTTTTCTGCACAGGCCTTTCTCATACGTACCATGACAATTCCTAGATTATCACCAGCGGAGCACCTGAGACTTGCATCCGATATCTGTGCCAAATTCACATTGCTTTAGAGGATGATGAGTGCTCTCCACTTTCTTCTAGAAGTTATATTATCAAAGAGGAAGAAAAAAATTTCTTGAAACCTAAAATCTAGGTATGATGCAAACAAGCCTGGTGAGCAAACAGGGAGAAAATTATTTTCATTAATTTCAGGATCACAGACAAATGGATCATGGTAAAAATGAAAATCAGATAATAACTTCTGTATTAAAATTTTCCTCCTTTGCTGTGTTTATATTCAAATATATTTTACTGGTGGTGGAGAAAACCTGATTACTACATGGAATGGCATTCAGCCACAAAGAACAATTTAGTGCAATATCATTCTTTCTCTAAATCACCATTAATTCAGAAAATCTTATTAGAAAGAGTATATTATTCAAAAAAAAAAAAGAGCATGAGTTTATGAAATTCTTGAAGGAATATACATTTTGATCATACATATATTTTACAACATACAAGCTTTGCAAAATAAGAGTGCCTAACAAATTATACACTTGATAATAACTGTCAAATGGCCCTAGTTCTTATTTTAAGACCAAATGGATGCACTAGTGTTAAATACGTTTTTAGTTTTGAGCAAATCATTCTTATTTTCTGACAGAGTAATACGATTAGAGTAATATGCCCCTGATGTCAAAGCTGCATCTAACTGAACACTGCTTATTACTGTCAAGGAAAGCAGAAGTAAAATACATATAATTTGTTTTCACTCGGTCATCTAACACAGTATGGAATACAAAGTTAGTGACTAATGTGGAAAATTTAAATCACGCTATAAATAGTTTTTTAAAAAGTAAGCATAGTAAAACCAATTTATGTATTGAACATGTACAGCACTTGCATTACTATCAAAATTCAGTTAACCAAATAAAAAATATAATTACATGGAAATATGCCATTTACTGATAACTTTCTTCAACTTTATGTGAAGTTTGTAAAGGGACATACAAAGCAGGCATAACCAATTTGTATGTCAAAATCATCACCCTAATCTATTTGTATATTAGTAGAATCATCAAAGTCCTAGCATCAACAAAATATAAATCACATTTCCATTGATTTTTTTGAAGTAAGATTTCACAAGTGAAAATCGATTCTATCTGAACACAGTTATATAAACTATTCCTGAAGAGGAAACCTGGCTTACATAGTTACTCCTTTATCACCTGTACTTATAGGGTTTTCACTGGATCACAGAAGGGTTGAGGTTGGGAGCGACTTCTGGAGGTAAAAGCTCCCTTCTGAAACAGGACCAGCTACAGCCACTTGCCCAGGATTATGTCTAGAAGGACTTTGAAGGAAAAAGTCCCTCTAAGAAGGGAGGCTTGGCAACCTCTCTGGGCAATCTGTGCCAGTGTTCTGTCATTCTCAGATGGAAATTCCCACACTTCACCTTGCACCCATTGCCTGTTGTTGCTGAGCACCACTGAAAAGAGCCTGGCTGCTCCTTCTTTGCACCCTATCTTTAGATGTTTATATACATCTATAAGATCCCTTCTGAGCATTCTCTTCTCAAGGCTGAACTGTACCAGTTCTGTCAGATCTGAAACTATTAGCATCACCAAAAAACAGAAGTTGCAGTGAAGGTAAATGAGCATCTTTTTTCAACTCTGGGGGACTGAAGAGTAAGACTTGAAAGAGCTGAAGAAGACTCTGGGGGAAGAGAAGCCCCTTCCGCAGCAGTGGGCCATGAGCTTCTCAATACTTACTCTGAGATAAAAGTACCTATATGGGCTTTAGGTAAGCAGGAATCTCTGCTTTAGAAACCTCAAGAATGTGGGGCTGACGTATATGTGCACAGGTGTCTGGGGGGAAGCCAGAATTTAGGCCCAATGCAGAGATTGCATGCCAGCCTTAATTATAAAGTCCAAATTTGCACCTAGTTTTAGAATAAAGATGCTCTGGAGTTCCTGCCAAGCAATAAAAACTCACCTTCACTTTGGAAAATTGTTGAATGGTTTAAATTAAAATTGTTTTGTCACAGTATTTCTGACCACCTCCAGTTATTCTTGTAAAATTTGCACACCCTTTGTTGGCACTTAAACAAGTTTCATATTCAGCTTTAAATACTAGCTTCTGAATATTCACAGACTATGCATTTAAGAAGTTTAATAACTATTTCTTTATGACATTGCTCATCACAATTATTGCTTTGCATTTGTAATTATATCTTATAAATGTGATTGCATGTATTTACACTAATTACACAATTATAAATAATTTCATGAGTTATGGAAACACAAAAAGGGTGACTAAGCTTTACTGAAAGAAATAAGTGAATCAGCAAATAAAAATGGCCTTAAGAAAGCATTAAGAAAGTGAAAGGATTCTACACAACATTTCTCAAATAAAGCATTTCCTTCCAAAATAACTTTGTCTAATCCAAGCTATATAATATATATATTGTCTGGCACACTGTTTAATTCTGTGACAATTTCATTCAGTTATGTATCTGTAGTCTGAATACATATATAGTAATCCTCAGTATGAAAATCTGCTACTTCAAAACTTTAAAAGGAACTGAATCTATAATTGGAAAGCATAGAGCTTATCACATTTCTTGTAGTCAATTGAATCTTCTCCTAACAAACCAGAAGAGGGTGAAAAGTGACCAAAATTATCAAGGTAATGCATCCTATACAGTAAAAGTGACAGCAATGTCTATAGGGACAAATACTGAAATGAAAGGTTCTAAACTGCAAAAGAATGGGTTTGCTTCTATAACAAGAAAACACCAATAAATCAAGTCATTTATGTCCTTTCAGACCTAAGAAAATAGCAAAATGAGTATCAGAGAAGACCCTTTTCTGAAACTCCAGTATTTCTTTTCATGCACTTGCTTTACACCAGCAAATGAGTTGATCAAAGTTAAAAATCACATAATGGCATAAGTGCAGTATGTACACCTACTCGTCTCGAACTAGACTTAAGGATATAAATGAATGTAAATAAATTGATCCCAGTGTTGCAAATATTTATGAATATGCTTAATTTTTTTAATTTGTACTTATATTATTGTATTTTTTACCACAAGGTGTCCAACATAAATGCTTAAATCTACTCCTGATAATAGTCCTATTCATGATACTGTAACATTCATTTCTATATATTTTAATGATACAAATATCTCACATAAGTGTATCAGATATCATTAGAATTTCCAAATTTTTCATATGGGTTAAGTGAGCATGGATAGAGACACTATAGAAGTTCAGCAGATAACTTTAATTAAGCTATTACAGATAGTTCATACTTGATTATGTGCTCTGCACAGCCTATAACTACATCAAAAGAAAGTGATTTAATTTCATATGGAAATTTTATATGCCACACCTGCAAGGTGTGATAGGGAGCAAATGTAGAGTAACACACTAGCAAGCCAGACTCTATGTCTATAACATGCCCTATAAATGTACATGTTTTTAATGGGTTTATATGGTGTTTCAAAACCAAAAAATCATAGCAGCATATTCCACATGCATGGGGCTACACAGTATGCAACATATTTTGAATCCTTTTTAAGATATTGGAGCACTGAGTGATTGCAAATGGTATGATCACAGAAAAACAAAAGATTGAAAACTTGTATTATAGTATTTTAACAAGACGTCACCACAATTCATAGCTTTCTGCATGGGGGAAGCAAGGTCAGGTCAGGAAAAGTAATACAGGTGTATTGAAACACACAAATAGCACCTGTAGGCAATAGTACAAATAGTGCCATGTAAGGTTTAAAACTGGAAGGAGGAAAATGTTGTCATTGAAGTGAGAAGAAAACTCACAAGGGATGCACTATACTAGCAAAAAAATTGATTTGCAGCAGGAGTGAATAGGAATTCACTGAAAGAAATAAAATTCTAATCTAGAAATAGAAAATAATAATTTTGGTGCTGACAGTTCATCTAAAGTTCAGATGCATGCTAAATCTACAGATGCACACTCTCAAAGGACTTAGCTGTACCAATTACAGGAGTAAAAAAATACAAAATAACATAAAATAATCTTGTCACCAAGTATGATCAGGTACTTCCACTTCTGTTCCTTTATTCCATTCAGTATTTCAGTTCAGCATTGTAACTTAAATTGGCACTGCAGTAAGCCCACACCCTTGATTCTGTACAATTCATAAACTTCAGTCAATATAGTAGCAAGCTTAAGGAACAAACATATGCGGCCTTCTTTAAATAAGTCATCTTAATGGATTATATAGTATATATAATAAATTTATATTATAATATGTATTATATTTATATTCTGACAATGAAATTAGCAGTAGGCAAAAATTACCTTCTAAAGGAGCATTTATTTAATTATTAGGGATTACTAATAAAAACTTCAATTAATTAATTTGGTCTTTAATATATTTCCAAAATCCTATTCTCCCCCCACCCTGGGTTTTCCCTTCCCCCTTTCCCCACCCAGGTAGCACAGGCTAATACACAAACCTGTCTGGGCCATTGTCCTCCTTATCTCGAGGACATTCCAGAAAGCCGTCGTCTGATAGGTCAAGATTCAAAGAATGCCCCAAAAGAGACAGGGCTCCCTGTGTGTCCATCTTCCCCTAAAGCCCACCCTTGTCTGCACCTGGTTGGGTGGTTACCTGGCCCTTCCCTAGCCCCTTCCCCAGTATAAAAGATGAGGGACCACATGGTCAAGGGAGTTATCAGGAGAGTCATCAAGAAGTCATCTAGAGAGTCACCAAGAGTCATCAGGGAGAGGCTGGGAGCAGACATAGCATGGAACTGGAATAAAGACTGAAAAACCTCTCCCTGGATCTGACTCCTTCTTCACCATTCTAGAGGTCTCAGCTGAGGTAAACTGAGGTGTGGCTCCCCTGCAGGGGCAGCTCCATCTCTCCGCTTTCCCCGGGCTCCAGACTAGTCCGGACTTGCCTCCACGTGGCTGCCTGAGCAGCCTAGCCAGCTGTTGTTCCTCTGAGGGTGAACCCCTCAGCAGCAGCCGCTTGGCCAGCATCTGGATAAGGGCAAATCTGGGCAAAACCCCATCTCGGTTTATTGAGGATCACCACAATAGGTCTTTGATTCTTATCTTCACTGTATTAACTTGAGTCTTAGGAATATGAGCTGTGACCCTGTGTTATAGATGCAGTAAGTAATTCAGGCTGGTGATTGATTAGTTGTATTTGATAAACTAGCGTTGGAAATTAATGCATGTATTTTTGTAAGCAACACTAAAATCCTAACCTGCAAGCACCAAGCCTGCCCGAAGGAATTCCTACAGCTGCAGTAGACTGACCACAGAAAGTCCCCGTTAACAAAACAAAAGACTGGAATCCTTGAATAGATGGGTCCACTCCTCTCCTGATGTCCAGATACACCCAGATGAATATCTCAAGATGAGGTAATGCTGGTCACCTGGAAGCCATTATCACCAACTCCCGTGGCAAGATGAGATTAGGAGGGGACATTAACGTCCATCACCGGCTCCCGGGTAAGATAAGATTTCCAATCAAAAATTTCCTCATGTCAAATGGGGAGCCCGGAAAGTCTAACTCCAAACTCCTCCATATTCATCACGAACCGGAGGGAGAGCATTTGCAATTTCATCACGGCCCAGGAGACACCGCCTAGGACAATCTCCGCGACTCCAGACTTCTTTGTCCAGCACTGGACTCTGAAAGGATGGACTTTTGCATCTGAACCACCAACCAAGGAAGAACAGACTTTCTGCCTGCGGCTAAATAAACTGTACTTAACCGGGCAGTTCGAGGACTAGGGCGGCGAATTGGTAGAACCCAGAGCGAGAGGGGCTTGGGTCTGCGTTCACCCGCATCGACTCGGTGCTTCGCTTTTTCGATCGTGGCTATCGTGGCCGAAATTCTCGGTCACGAATAATAAAAATTATTTTTTTCTTTATTAAGATTGGCTCGATTGATTTTTAATTTGGCTTGATCGTGACCGTATTTATAACACCTGCAATAGCATTTCAAGAAGAGATAGCATAAGATTACTCTGCAGGTCCTTAGACAGCTTACAGTTAGTCAGTGGAAAGCGTATTTTCCTTATCTCACACTGAAATAAATGGGGATCTTGCTATCAACACTTCTGTGAGGTTAATCAGTTTTGTAATTCCTGTGGCAAACAGTTTAGTTCTGAAGAGTCCAAGTCATCCGGCATTGAAAAATAACAGGTGTAAGTTTTCATATGTGCTGACATAGTAGGAATTTACAAGTAGAGGCTAAGGAGATGGAGAAGAACAGGACTATGGTGAGCAAACAGAAAAGCTTTTCAGAAGGGATTAAAATCATAATAACAAACAAGCTTTCATTGGCTCTCAGAAGAGGTTGTACAGAAGCAGAATAATGATGTTCACCAGGGTATCATGGCCTTTTCTTCAAATGGCAGAAATTTACATTTACTGCAGGAAACTAAAATATTGCTCGGTTCAAATTTAGCCTGACTTTAAAAAATCATCAACACCATTGGCTGGGAATTCTCTAATGAAGTATTTTTCTCCCTGTAAAGTGTCTCTGTTCTCTAAATCAGTCTTCTGCAGTATATTGGCTTAAATTATCTTCTGACAGAACAAGCAGGGTTTTGAGACAATACTGCCTATTAGATTTCCTCCTAAAACTGTTTTGCTTTCCTACCAACTCTTAGCCCTGCATCTTCTGCCTGTACAATTGATGCTGACTGAGGAGTCCTGGGGCTTCATAAGGCCATAACTTGAGTGAGCCACATACTGAAATAAGCTCTAGGATAACAGTCATATACAGGCTCATGGTTCATATGCAGATAAGTAACACACCAGGTTTATGACTGGACTGCCTCAGGCTTGCCCTTGTTTTCCTTCAGATAATGAGCTGTGGCTGTTCAAATAAGGAAGTCTGAAAATTCTAAAAAAAACCTGTAGTGGAGTCTCAGTTTCCTGGAAATGTCTGTTATTCCACTGTGATAGATAAAATGGAAAAAAGAAAGAACAAAAAAGACAGCTAAAATCTATCCACCACCTTCTCCCATACATAGACAGGATTCCAAACCTGAAATGTATAAAAAACCACTGGGGGCAGGAAACTAGAAGTAATACTGCTAGATTCTGGAAACAGTGAAAATGTGTTTAAGACTAATAGTTCAGTACTTAACAGGGCATTGACAGCTAAAATGTCCAGAGCACTACTGCTGCAGAATAGAGATCATCACTGAGCTGAGAATTTTGATTACTGGGAGGTGTCCCTGCCCATTGCAGGGAAGGTTGGGACTAGGTGACCTTTGAGGTCCATTCCAACTTCGTAATATTCTATAATTCTATCTACTGCCACAAGCATCAAAATACTACTACCTTAATCAAGAAGCTCAACACAAAGAAGGAAAGTTTGCTCCTAGCATAGGAGCAAATATCTCTTACTAGATATTTCATGCTTCAGGTACAGAAATGCAAATTGTCTAATGCTGTATTCATGTTATGTTTGCAGTCAGCTAAGTATTATGTAACTCGGTTTTTAAACGCCTTTAAATGCCATGCCTTTTCAGAGAGTTGTAAATGATGGATAAAACCACTTTCAGTTCCCTAGTAGAAATGGGCAAGTGATAGTATTTAGAATTACTCACTTGGACAAACAAAACATATTTTACTAAAATGAATGCAATGGCATAGCTGGAGGGCCAGCTAAAGCTGCGATCTAATGCTTGCTTGGTAAAGAACTGGCTGAATGACAGAGCCCAAGGGGTTGTAGTAAATAGGGCTACATCTGGCTGGCCACTGGTCACCAGCAGTTTTCCACAGGGTTCAATTCTAGGGCCAGTTCTGTTCACTGTATTTGTCAATCATCTCAATGCAAGAGTTAAATTCACCATTAGCAGGTTTGCTGTTTGATACCAAGCTGGGAGGTGCTGTTGGGTCTCCTGAGAGATAAGAGGCATTATCCTTTCTCTTATCTCCATGTGGAGATAAAGATATCCCTCAGAGGGGTCTAGATAGATTTGAGCATTGGGCAAACCTTAATGGGATGAAATCTAACAAGACAAAATGCTGGATCCTGCACTTGGGAGAGAGTAATGCCGGGCACAGGTACAAACTGTGGGAGAAGTGTCTGGAGGGCAGCCCTGCAGAAAGGGATCTGGGAGTGCTGGTTGGCAGCAGGTTCAGTGTGAGCCAGCCATGTGTGCCCAGGCAGCCCAGAGGGGAGACCTCATCCTGCGGGCATCAAACATGGCATCACCAGCTGTCAAAGGAGGTGACTATCCTCCTGTATTCAGCCTCGGTGTGGCTTTACCTTGAGTACTTGAGCAGTTCTGGGCCCTGCAATTCAGGAGGGATGTGGAGTTCCTTGAATGCATCCAGAGACCAGAACAGCTGCTGAAAGTGCCAGAAGGCATATAAGTGCTGGAAGCACCTAAGGACTCTGGGCTCATTCATTTGGAGAGAAGGAGGCTGAGGGGTGACCTCATTGCTTTCCACAGTTTCCTGAGGAGGGAAGTGGAGAGGGAGGTGCTGACCTCTCCTCCTTTGGATCTAATTATAGGATGTGTAGTAATGGTTCAATGCTGTATCAGGGAAGGGTCAGACTGGACATTAGAAAGAGAGGGTGCTCAAACACTGAAGGAGGCCTCATGGACAGGTGGTCTATGCCCCAAACCTGTCAGTGTTTCAGAGGAAGTGACCACGCCCCTGCACTGAGCACTTGTGAGGCCGCACCTCAAATCCTGTGCTTGGTTTTGGGCACTTCATGGACATTGAGGTGGTGGAGATTTTCCAGAGAAGAGCAGGGGAACTGAGGAAGGGTCTGGAGCACAAGTCCTTTGAGGAGTGGCTCAGGTAGCTGGGAGTGTTTAAGCTGGAGAAAAAGAGGCTTTGGGGAGGCATTCTCACTCGCTGTTACTGCTTGAAAGGAGGGTTTAGCTAAGTAGGGGTCAGGCTCTATTCCCAAGCAACAAGATATAAAACAGGAAGAAATGTCCTCAAGTTGCATAGGGGACATCTAGATTAATCTTTAGGGAAAAGTTCTTCACCGAAAGGGTTATCAAATAGTGGAACAGGCTGTCCAGAGAAGTGGTGGAGTCACCATTCCTGAAGGTATTTCAAAGACATTTAGATGTGGTGTTCAAGAACATCTTTTTAAGGTTGACTTTGCACTGTTAGGTTTTTGTTGGACTCAATTATCTTACAGTTCTTTTCCAACCTAAGTGATTCTATGGTTCTATGAATAAGAAATTAACTACAGTTCACATATGAAAATTTAATCAGGAGGAGATTAACAATAAACACTATTTCTCTATTTTAATTAAAAGCATTATTTTTCAGTGGGTTTTTACGAAATGGAAGTTTGGTATTTCTGAAAATACTCTAAGTATATTTTTCTAATTCTTTCTAATGCTAGGACAATGAAGTTTTAATGACCTGATTACACTTTAATTGCAAGTATTCCTGTCAAGAAAATAATTTTATGCTGCCAAATGCTGCAGGCATACATTAACACATCAAGTATTCAGTGTAAGAGTTAAAAAGCAGAAGATAAGAAAAGTATCTCTAAATAATGCCCGATTTTCAGAGGCTGTACTACTGAATTCTAGGGCAGGTTGGTAACATATAGCCCATAGTACAGTATTATGATACAAAAGGCACAAGTCAGGGAGATAATCTGTCCAAAGCATAAGTGTGGGACCATCGGTGGCTGTTGGAAATTCTTTTGTCCTTTTCATTACAACAAAGACAACATATAATGAAAATCTCTACACCTGAAGCAGTATATTGTAATTACCAAAAGCAGGTTGCAACATACACCAGGGAATTGGAAACACGATCCTCACCTCTAACTACTAACATTAAAAGATTATTAGAGAGAATGAAAGAGATTCCCCCATTTAATATCCTCTGACAGAAACAAGACCAAAACACTGTTCAACTGTGAAGTGTTATTTGTGGCAAACACAAAAAGAAGTGGAAAAATGATATCTGAAAGGCTTGGCTACATATATTAGCAGTATTACAGATTATATTGTAGTACACTGAGGGAGTGTTGCTTTGGCCATGATGGTCTAGCACTATGGGCAAGAAAAGGTTTTTCAGGAGAGGTAATTGCTTTAACTAGACCAGCTGCTATAATTGAAAAAAGAAGCACATGAGCTCAAGAAGTTCTGTGCTGTTTCTAATCATGCCAGCTGGAATCTGATCTGAAAGAGCCTGTCTCTACATTCTTGTCTTAGGAAACTATTAGTCCACCACCTACAGACACATGGAGAAATGCTTCTGAAACTTATATCCTCCCATATGATTTTAGAGCTTGAGCTTATTGAAAATTTACTGGTAGTTATTGAATTGAATCAATTCATTTCCCTGGATAGATCAGAAACTAGCTTTTTAGAAATGGAATTCCAGTATCTTTTGACAGAGATTCCCAAAGTACAAAGAAAGGTATACAGTGTTTGATGAAAACGTACATAGGGCAAGTTTTATCTGAATACACCAGTAGAACTTCTCTTCGCTCTTTGCAAAGGTCTTTAAACTCAGATGGAGAACAAATTTTTGCTGCTCACCTGCTTTAACTGTTTTATCACACTTACATTCAGAAGCAGGCATATTTAATAACAGGGGTGTTTGTTGCCACAGAAACATAAGATGTTCTTGAAGCTGCTCTGAAGCAGAAGCTGTAAAAAATATTAGTAGATAAAGCAGATAAACCAAGCCTCAAAAATAATCTCAATTTATGCAAATCAGCAGTGAAATTATTTTTTAAAACTAAACGCATGTTCTGGAACAATGCAAAAGTGAGGATATACTATTTTACAGGTTGAAAAATTAGGAAATAACGTAGTCCTAAATTCATCAAACATGTGCCATAAATAACATTATATAATATTAACTGAAGGAGAACTAGGTCACTAAATTATCAAGCAGGAACAGAAATGGTTGCCTTGAAACAGACATCATGTAAAATAGCAGGCTGTCAGTAGAAAATCTATGGCAGCATTTAGGGCCATAGAAATAAAATGATAGCATGGCCAAAGCTCATTTGTAATTGCCAAATTAAGTTATTCAATTATAGACCATGCAACAATGCAACAATGGTCAGTGTCAGATTGTTTTTCCCTCATCTGTCGGTCTCTTAACAGAAGTAAGGATCAGGGAGATTGACCTCTCCATCTTTTTGACTCTTCATGTAGTAGGAAGACATTAGCAATGAATAATTACAACATTGTGCACAAGTCATTCAAATAAGGAATCAAATATTTCTGTTTGCTCTCCGCAGGAAACCACACATACAGGAAAATTTTGCTGAGGAATTACTTACAGCACCTTTCCTTACTGAGACAGAAAATAATCTTACAGTTCTAAACTTTTTAATATACTTTTCTGTTTTCTAAGATCAAATAATTGGTTAGGTATTTCAGGTTTATTTTTTGTTTATGGTATCAGTGCCATAAAATATATACTTAACATCAATATGATTATACTTCTGCAGGCTTCAATTTGAAGCACCAAGTTTATGCGCTAAGTATGGGTAAAAAAATAACTTGATCAGAAACCACGTGTTTATTGCTTTTCTCATTTTTTAGCACTGTGGTGTCCACATTTCAGATAGTCAATGGAAAAAAGGGAGCAGCACGGGCAAAATGTTCCCATTTATTTAAAATAGGTAACTACCTCATTCTCTATAACTCCTCATTTTAGTCAATATTTAAAACTTACAATCTTCATATGTTGCTTAAATAATGTTAATTAGATAATTCTGTCGTTTTCAGGCAAACATATCTTTGCACCAGTAAGACTCAGGCCCACTATACCCAAAGATTACACTCATGACTTGGATATTGTCTTATAAAGCTTTTGAAATGAAGACTTTAAAAATGAAACACTGATTTCAGTGACTTATGTTCAGAAAAGAAATGATCAATGACACAATCAGGGTAGAAAGTATGCAGCAGAAGGACCAGTACCTATGATATTCACTGCCTTGCTGGATCAATATTTGAACTGCCTGTTAAAGTCCAGTCCTGGTAGGTAGAAATGGCAAGTTACTGTATACTGAAAGCTATTTGATGAATGGCATGGAGCTAATAGAAAATCTCAATAGGGCCCAGTAGCTCTGTTACAAGTAACTATATAACTAGAGCCATCATCACAATTGACACTTCTATGTCTATTCCAAAAAGACAACTAAGAATGAAATATATGGATGATGGAGGCTTTTAGCTTCAGCAAATAGTTCTTCCTTTAAAATTTGTATGTCACTGTGATTAACATGGTTTCCTCCCTGATTAATCTAGTATAAAATTATTGATGATACATTAGCTACTAAAATGTCTAAATCTATTTGTTCTTAATGCTTTGCTCTCACAAGATGATTCTTACATGAACAAAACGAGAAATCAATCAGATAGCATGGACTATCACTAGGCATTTCTATCCATGATGTAACTTCCCGGGGAGATGCAAACCTTCTAACTTGAGGAGTAGTTTCTGAATATTAGTATCTCTTACACAAGTTATATCATGCTCCTTCCTTATGAAGGATCTTAAGAAACACATATGGAAACTGAACCTAACATCAGTTATTGACTGTAACAGTACAGAATGCACATCTCTTTTGTCACATAAAAATATTTACGCCATGTGATTTTATTGCACAGTGAACCATTGCCTGATTTCTTTCCCCTACATATCTAGGGAATGGATAACAGTAATGACAGCCAACATGGCCAACACCCTATTGTTTACCTAGATTGAAGACTGTACAATTTACAGGCATTTAACATTTAGTACATTAAAAATGTATGAGAATATATGTATGATTGTATTAAATAGTCCATATTCCAGTACATGAGAAACTATTTTATCCATGACCTGAGGTGGTGTGTACTGTCTTCTGATGCTCAGATTTTCTGAAAACTGTAAATTTCTACAGTAGCTGCAGAAAGACTGGCTGTTCATGAGCTGATAGAATAGGTTTCATGTCATCATAGGAAACCATGACACTATGACACTTTTAGGCTGGGTTGCAAAGATTATAGCTGTGTACAGAGGAAAAAGAATTCCTAATGTGTGATATGTAACCAGTTGAAATATTGTTGGAAATACCAAATAAAATGACAGAATAGTAGAACTGCAGAATTGTTAAGGTTGGAAAAGATCATTGAGCCCATCCAATTAACCTAATACTAGTTGTGTTCACCACTAATACATATCCCCAAGGGCCACATCCACATATTTTCTTTAATGCTTCCAGGGATGGTGATTCCACCACTCCCCAGTGCAACTGTTCCAGCGCCTGACCGCCCTTTCAGTGAAGAAATTTTTCCTAATAATCAATCTAAACTTCCCCTAGTGCAACATGAAGGCCTCTTCTCTTTTCCTGTCACCTATTCCTTGGGAGAAGAGCCTGACCTCCACCTGAACTATAACTTCCTTTCAGGTGGTTGTAGAGAGCAAGAAGGTCCCCCTAAGCCTCCTTTTCTTCAGCATAAACACCCCCAGATCCCTCAGCCACTCCTCATCAGAGTGGTGCTCCAGCTCTGTTCCTTTCTCAGGACCCACTCCAGCCCCTCAATGTCTTTCCTGTAGTGAGGGGCCCAGAGCTGATCCCATGATTGGTGGTGTGCCTCATCAGTGCCGAGCACGGGGCAACAGTCATTGCCCTGGTCCTGCTGCCACTCTGTTGCTGATACAGACCTGGTGCCATTGGCCTTCTTGCCCCCTTGGGCACACCTGGGCTCATGTTCAGCTGCTGTCACCAGCACCCCCATGTCCTTTTCCAGCTTTCCAGCCGCTCTGTCCCCAGTCTGTAGCACTGCCTGGGGTTGTTTCGAACCAAAACAGGACCTAGCACCTGATCTTGTTGAACCTCATACAATTGACCTTAACCCATCTATTCAGTCTGTCCTGATCCCTCTGCAGAGCCTTCCTACACTCCAGTAGATCAACACTCTCACCCAGCTTAATGTCATCTGCAAACTTACTGAAGGTGAATAAAAATGTTGAATTTGTCACATCTGCAAGACTTCCTTGTGGATCTTCAAATTCAGAAGCCTTTTAGCACAAGGTTGACCTTGCCAAGGAGTGAGTGGTATGCAGAACAGCTTTGTATTAGCTTTTCTGTTCAGATCTTCAATCCAATTCGGGTACTTAAAAAAAAAGAAAAAGAAAAACCAAACACTAAAACAGACTCGAGAAGAATCACACTGTTGAAGAATGATCACAAGAAATCTGCAATAATAGATATAAATTTTGATTTTTTTTAGTAGTTTCAAAAGGAAGGGAAATAGTGGAATAAGAGCACATGGCATTCAGAAAGAAACAAAGCAAAATTTGAATAACAATAATATATTTGTAGCTGTTAGCAGTTAAATAGTTAGTATTTGGCCATGTAATACAGTTTGGATGATGAGTTTTACTAAAAAATGTACAGATGTCTGTAACACGCATTCGTATTTGTTTGTATGAGGTTAGATGGATGCAAGTGTACAACACAGTCTTGGTAATACCAACATGCACAGCTAAGCTGAGATTATAAAGTGAGGTAGCACAGAGGAAAAGCTTTTAAATTGAAGAGTACTAAAGATATATGGACATCTAATATATTGCACTTTAAGTGTCAGAAGTGGCAAGTAAACAGCCTATATGTCTATTGCAAACTCTTGGAGAGATGTTCTTTATTATTTTATATTTCAGAATTAAACATGATTCACATATGATCTTAATAAACCACATAGTTCTAGTATAATTTTACACCTAAAAAAAGAAATCACACAGGAAATTGGACACATTTTGTTCTTGTAAATCTCAACCATCATGAACATCTCAGTCCAGAAATACCCAGCTACAGGCTCTGATGAGAAAATTAACAAAAAACAATTTAAAAAATTTTCAGACATGTTTTGTTATTATTAGCCACCTTTTCCTCTGCTTTTGAATTGTTGGGGCACCCAGTATTGGTTATCTAACTCTTGACTAATTTGCCAGTGGAATTTTTATTTGATAAAGTTACGAATAAGAATTAAATTGAACACTTTCACATTAAGTCTCTAAGCTGATAAAGCTGGAAAATATTATAGATGAGCTTGTAAATATCAGCATAGCAAATTCTGCAATGTTCATTTCTATTTTAGCAATTAATTATGTTTTCTGATCATGCTGGTAATTCTGTCTCCATGCTTTGCCAAAGTATTCAGAAACTTTCTACGGCAAGTGTTATTTCATGAAAAAAAAACAAAGCAAGACAAACAAACAAAATGCCCACCAATCCCCCCCAACAACAAAACCAACAAAACAACCAGAGAAACAACAACAAAAAAACCAAGCAAAAAACCCAAGAAACAAAACCAAGAAATGTCACAATGCATGTAATTGTAAAATAAAACATCATGGCACATACAATTCTGAACAACCAGTTTTAGAAGAGTTCCCATTTGATGTTGGCACAAAAGTGATTACTAAACTACTACTAAAATTTTATTATTTCTAGAATATCTGAAGACTAATTTTTTCCTGAAGAGACAGAATGTTATCCGCTATTTTGTCCCTCTTCTTCTCCTACCATTAAATCTACATATAAGCAGAAAAAATATTTTAAAGATCCCAAAGAAAACTCCCAAAAAACCAAACAAAAAAGTTCTGAACATGCACATCAATTTAAAATCTGTTGTAATAAAAGAGCTGTGACTCCATTTTCCTCATGCAGGAAAAGCCCATTCTTTATTCACATAACTCATTTTATACAGTTTTCACAGACCTCGTGTGCAACCCCAGTTGGCTTGTAGTTTTCTTACTACTACTTCATTTATTGGTCAGAAGGTGATTTTTGTGTACGTGCTAAAATTCAGGTGTTTACATTTTTCCTTTGTGTATTCTCATGGGACAAATCCATTGTTTACCCAGGTGCAGACTTGTTTTTCTCACCAAGAGTAGGTTGTTGTGTTTAACCAACTTTTCATACCCAAGATTGTTTTGTATGGGAACTTGCAAGTTCTCTGTACTTCGAAGAAATGACAGGCTAGCTTGGCTATTCAGCAGACCAAGGCCTAATTTCATAAGGCCTTCCTTTTATAATATCTTTTACCTGTCTGCAACAATAATCTACATGGCAGAACAGTAATTAGCATAAGAGCCTAATCTACATATCACTTGAAGCTGGAAGTTGAGACAGAGTTGAAGATGTGGAAAAACTGCAAACAGCACAGTTTAAAATCAGTTAAAAATAAAATATGGAACAGATATAGAAATGTGGAATGTGAAAAGAACAAGTGTGAGCAATCATCAAAAGGCACTTCTAAATGCAGTTGGATAACATACTTTTGGGTAGCCTAAAGGGCAAGTTAGGTGAGAGAAATGCGGAAATGAAATCAAGTGGCAATTAGAAGGAAATTATGTATCGAAACAGATAAACTTCAGAAGAAAAAATAACACTCATCCCCAATAATTTTTCCATCATTACAGATTGGAAATACAATACATACAAAAAGCAAATTCACCTTCAAAAAATTCCAGAATTCTGGACTTCCTTTGCCTATTAAATCACTGGAGGAAATTTATTCTGTTGATTAACCTTCAAATATCTTTAAGATATGTAAATACTGAGTTTGAAAGCAAAAATATGGGCTGCAACAACAAGTGCAATTACAGTGTGTATAAAGAGGAGTGCAAGAAAATGCAGAATGCTCATGAATTCCAGGTACTGAAATACTTAAATCACTATGTATGCTACTATACATACATGTACAAACCCTGACTTTTTAGACTGTAAGTTCAATAGAAATTCTTTTTCCTATAAAGCTGAGGCTGTCAGGGTTAACAAATTATTAAATTACTTCCAGAGCATATAGTGCCTTGGTGTTGTTTCTATCAGTCACTGAATGGGACTGAGTTAAACTAACTTTTTAAATTACTCTCTATGCAGTGAAACCTAATCACACTTCATTTTCCAAAATTGTCAGTGAATTTTTATATATGCTACAATAATTTCAGATTTCATTTTATAATTACTGTAGAAAAATGTTAATTCTTCCTTTCATCAAGACTATGTGCTTTAAAGTATGGTTTTTAAAAAGAGTGGTGCTTCTTTCCTAGTTCTAACTGCCAAACATTGTTGCTGGTGCACTAGGTTCTGCAGTGGAACTCACATTAAAAAACAAAGTTTTAACTCTGTTAAGTTATAAACAAAGTTCAAGTTTGAAGGACAAGGATATATGAATTTGCATGGCCTTTAGTGCTACCATCACATGTGGTCAACAATTTTCATTGGAAAAAAAGAAATTTATAAATAGAAAAACTATGTCCAAAAAGATTAATTAAAAAGTTTCCATTAACAACAGGTTAATCTGTTGCAATAATTCATAATTATTCACTTTATTTAGATATCTTATGACAAGTGTTACATAGTTTCTTCCAATTTACTAAAAATAATTAAATATTATTTGATTTTGTTACAGTTTCTATAATATAATTTGAACTTTCAAACGGGAGATCTTTAATGAAAACCTTGAAAAACATCTCTCATAATGATTATCTATTATTTATTCCACTCTTCATATTTGAGGACCTGGACCTGTTGCTGAAGACTGTAGTGATTTGAAAACCGAAATTACTTTTGCAGTTCAGAAAGTATAGACCAATGATTATTATAAAAGGAATTTATACATAGAGAAAAACGAGAACCTTGTTGAGATAAAAGAATTCTACTTTAAGCAAAAGGGCCATGACTTGTGACTGCCTTGCATATATGTATACAGCCCCACAAGAATTTCTTTGTCTCAAAACAAGTATTTTAGTCTGTAGAATCCTTTTGAAATACCTAACAGAGTAACTTTAAACTGAGATAAATTAGGAAATAGCAATGTACATGATATTTTCATTTGAAGTTAAACTAATGACAGGTTTAGTAACTCACTATTTGCAATTATTTTGAAAGCAAAAATTTCACTGAGTACCAGTTTTTATTCTTCTTTTTTTTCTTTTTGGTAGTAGATATTGTATGTTCCTTTTAAATTTCATTTTAAATATACAGTTCCCTGAGAAACGAACAGTTTTTTGTGAAGTATTTTGTCTACCTACTTTTTAACATTAATTCCACAATTTTTCTTCTACTTCCTTTCTTCTGCTTAATTTTGTAAAGAAATATACCAAGCACCATTATTTTCTGCCTAGAAAATGTAAAAAAGTAAACTGATAATATTTTTTGGATATACTCAATGTCTAAGTATTCATAGGATTAATCTGAATTAACCATTAATTAAAAATATTCATCTAAAGAACTAGAACCACTTTTAGTCTGTAAAGCCATGCATGAGAAAATTAGGAAAAGCTGATTCATAGTTTTTACCTAGTTTACATCCCTTCCTTCATCCCTTCCTTACATCCCTTCGTTACATCCCTTACATCCTTTCTTACATCCTTCCTTACATCCCTTCATTTACAGTGAGGAATCAAACATTAGCATCACTGTTTTCCACATAATTCCACATTATGATGTAGAGATAATCATGCAACCACATAAAGACACAGATGGTCAGCCAAAGCAAAACTTGTCATTTGCTAAGGTTCAAGTGCTTCAGTTCATGATTCCCATTATAAACACCGAATTAATTCTTCCTATGCTATATCTTCCATTATGCCTGTAAGAAAAATGTAATATTTATTCAGCACAAGACCTTTCAAAACAACAAAAATACCCACTTCACCACCAGCTCACAAAGGTCCATTCTTCAGATACAAGAATGCTTTACAGAATCACTGACAGACAATCCTATTGCAAGCAATTGTTTAGATCAGGAGATGCTACACTGATATATAGGATGATCACAAGAATGTGATTCTGTTTGGTCAATAAAGTAGAGGAAAGGGTGATTTTCTTGACCCTGTACAGAAAAAAATTGAAGACTTATGGAAGAAATTAATGGCTATGTAGAAGCTATGAACAGAAGCCCAAGCTGAGTCTTCCTCAGTTCTACTAAATCAAACTATATAGGTCTTTCAAGGCAGCACTTCTTTCTAGTGGTGCAGAATACACACTGAAATGCAAAACTGCTCAAACAATGTATTTTAGTTCTCTGCAAAAATCATTGAGACTAAAAATGGACTAATTATTTTGGCAACTTTAATGCTTTTTTTGCTGGAGAGAAACAAGAAAGCATTTTTGAAAGCACTGAATTCAGGTTAGCTGTTTTTTAATTCCATGGAACAGAGAAATAGTAATTTTATGTCAGAGATATATTTCTGATAACTATGTAACACTAATAAAATCAAGGTAGTAATCTTCCTTTAATAGCACAATTCAAATAATTCTAAAGAAGGTGAAGTTTTAGTAAAATTAGCCATGTACTGTGTCTGTAGGTGAATGTCTGTAGTAAATATGAGATATTTGCGAGTAAATACTAATGTTTTCTACATTACTTTGCCACCAAGATTGATTAAACATAGATTTCTTTTAAAGAGATGAAATAATAATTTGCATCACTATATCATGAAAACTTATTATATTGGTTTGAAATTTCTTTGCCAATTATTTACAAATGTCTAACAACCAGAGGTTAAAGTTATGCTGGTATAATAATTTGCTATCATATTCATGCAGAATACAATTATTAATGACTGCCATTACTGCAGTTAAAATTCATACAGTTAATCTTATTTATGAATTTGAATGTATTCATTTTCCATGTTTATCACTTATAAAAGTGAGGAGTGATTTGGTAGTTGCTGACAGAAATATGCTTAGGAGTATTAGTATTTAAAATTGCAAGAGGATTGTAACATTGCAGAGACAATAGATGCTTTCTAAACACCTGCTTATTACATTTTTATCAATGTCTCATTAAACTAAATATGAGAGCATAGTGGTTTCTGTTTAGTTGAGTTATTTTTTATATACTGTTTGTTTACTTTATGAGACTTTTCCAAGTTCATCTTGCGCATCATGTCTATTACCCGAATGGTTTTTTCTGTAGTTCATCAGAAACCTCAACACTACGTATTCAATCACCACACTAACAGCACACAAGCAACATATTTTTTCCAAATACAAGAAAACAGTGTATAGCATTCCCAGTTTAACTCCATCCAGTTTCAGTGGAACTGTTCTTTTACAAATATGAAAGACAACCTTGCTGACTGAGCTTCTGATATCAAGCAGCTTTTTTTTCTTTTGATTTTGCAGTGTGTCACAAAGACAATTTTGATTTGCTCCATATTTGTAACTGATATTAACGTTGACTTTAATGGGTCAACACTTTCCGAACACCTCTCAGATTCTTGGATTACTGAATTTTGGATCATTGGACTTTGGGCCCCAATATCTAGGTCCTGATAAATTACATATATCTAGAGGTGGCGCAAAATTAACATGAATAATCTGAGGTGTTTTCTTTGATAGCTCTATAGTTTAGGTATTTCAATATATATTGCGGGAAGAAGAATTGACATATTTCTACACAACATGGAAACTGAAATCAAAATGAACACTGAGAAAGGGTTTTTTTCTCATTTAAGAGATTGATTTTAAAAAACATATATGAAAATAAGGACTTTTTAAAGCCTAATTTAATGGCTATTATTTTGTATAGTAAATTAAAATTCATATTCATGGCTCCTAGGAAAACTGAAGAAAGATAATAGAAAGAGTTTATAACTCAATCTAGTTTCAGAAAGTAATATAATGCTGCTATTTTAAGTTTAGATTGTCCCAGGGTATCTAAGAACTCATTGCAAACAAATGGATAGCCTTCAATCCCCATGTGTAAAGTTAATTCAGTGACATGACAAATACATAGCAGCTTTTTTTATATTTCCTTCCCAGTATGACCTTATAGTATTTAGTGTATATGACTATCTTTAAACTAAAATTTAAAAAATGTTATTTTCAAAAACTATCTATGTGAATGTTATGAGTACACTTAGAATATCACTTAGCCCTGCTCAGTGTTGAACATCAAATGACCTCAAGCATAAGTGACTGTGGAGCTCAGTTCTCCATTTTTTTCTCATTAGAAATTGTCTTTCTCACTGTGCAAAACCCTCATTGTGCAGGACATACACAGTGGCAAATATTGCATAGAACATTTTCCTTGAATTCAGCAACCTGCCACATGTTTTGAACATTAAAAAAACCCTGCTTTTATAGAGATCTTATCAAAATTTCTTTCTGTGGGTCCTTTGGCATTTTTTTCATTTCACTTGTAAATAATTTTGTCTGGAAAAAAATCAAGTAAGTAGCTTAAAAGAGTACCTTAAATCTATATTGATACTAATAAATAAGACAAAGCTAGCATCAAATATGTTACAAAAATTATTATTTCAATGGAAATTTTAAATTTAGAACTGTATTACATGCATTTTACTGCTGTTCATGTTTCTGAAGGTTATTTGAAAATGACTAGTTGTCATAGCAACTGACCTTTCAAAAACTCTGTCCTAATTTTCTATTAGGAGTATTAGTAGTCTAGCATGGAAATTGAGTAAGCTAAGAACAGTGTCAGGGAATGTATCAGGTTCAAATTTCCAAACATGAAGGACTGGATGCTCAGCAAACCTTTGACAAAGTTCAAAATGTGAGGCAAAATAGCATTGCATTGTCTTGTCTTTTGATTTTGGTGTTATCACAGGCTGTTTGGAATCTTATTTCAGGAAGTCTGTTGTTTTCTGCAACTAGAACATTGAATCAAGAACACAAATCTTGAAAGGAAACAACACTGACAAATTGAAGAAGGTTCTATCCAAGGAAAATAGGCATATGTTTAACATCTAACAGGACTAAAACAAACACCACAGCATTTAATACACAGGAAACCACAGTTGGTTATAATATCAAGGGTTGTGATACACTTGAGTACATATCAGTATCTCTGATATCTCAGTATCTCTCTCTTTAGAGAAAATAACAACTAAAAATATTAGATAATGCTTCTTCTACTGCCTGTATCTTCTCCCCCTGTATTTAATGCCGGAGGGCCACTTTTCAAGGAGTTTGTAATGGAGATATTTCATTACCTGGAATTTATATAGGAGAACATTTTCACCACAAGAGCAGACAGTAGCTTATGATAAATGACAGAATTTTGCTTTTTCATAATACAATGTTATTTCTTGTAAATACTAGCTTGGTCTCCAAGTGGTCTCTCTGAAGTATATCTTCATCTATACACATTTAAATAACTCACTTCTTTCCCTCACTTGCATTCACTTTTTTGTGCAAGTTGTCAAGGTTTTGGTCTGAATTCTTAAATGAGTTGTTGTTTGATTTTACATTTGAGCAGTTTGCTGCAATTTTCCTGTCCCAAAGAACATTCAAGGAGCCACCTTTTAAGTTCAACTCAAAACAACAAAGAAACAAAGGAATTAGATTAATATTTTAATAAGTACTATAATGCAGTACTAAACCAGAAAACAACCTTAGAAGCAATAAACAGAAGTCACAAGAAGTTTAAGTGCACAAAGATTAATAAATTTGTTTATATGTTGCCTGTTTTTATGAGAAGCACAGAATGAGTGGCTGCATTGCACAGCTAGTATCACAACTGGCTCTCCTCAGGATATGGAATAGATGGAGCAAGTCCAGAGGAGGACACCAAGTTGATAAGAGGACTGGAGCACATCCCCTAGGGAGACAGGCTGAGAGAGTTCAGGCTGTTCCTCCTGGAGAAAAAAAAGGTTGAGTGGAAAGTTCAGAGCAACCTTCCAGTATCTGAAGGGGCCTACAGTGAAGCTGACTTTTCATGAGGAAATGTAGTGACAGGACAAGGAGAAATGGCTTTACACTGAAAGATGGGAAATTCAGGTTACATGTACAGAAAAAAAGAAATTCCCTGTGAAAATGGTGAGGCACTGGCACAGAGAAGTTATAGACGCCCCATCCCTGGAAGTGATCAGAGCCAGGCTGGATGGGGCTCTGAGCAACCTGTTCTACTGGAAGGTGTCCCTGTCCACAGCAGGAACTGGATGATCTTTAAGATCCCTTCCAACCCAAACCATTTTGTGAATCTATGAAGTGAAAGAAAAAAATCCTGAAGTTACTGATGTCGGAGTCAAAATATTGAGTGATGAAATTATTCATCCTCAGTTATATACCTAACCAAATTTTGGGTATACCCAAATCTGTTGTTTGAGTAAATCTAACTACTTTAACAAAGACATATAACTCATTGCAGTAGTTAGAACAGCCAATTAATCAGCCAGAATTCTAACTTATATTTCTCTAAAGATTCTTCTAGGAGAATACAATGCATCTTTGGGTTTTTTAACCCAAAGAAATTGATACATTTTTTGAAAGTTCTTATGCATTTTTGATAGAAAAAAATTCTTTATTGCTTAGTATTTACACTCTGGATCTGTCTTAATGCATTAAAAGTAATGTAAGTGTAAGTCTGGTGGATACACACTGATTACCTCAACCATGTATGGACAGAAAAATCATGAAGAAGTAAAATATCACAAATATTTGTTCTTGTGCATTTTTAAATAAGCATCTGATATAATCCTTAATGAGGAAAAAAATGGTTTGAAAATCACTGAAAGAATTGAAGTGCAGTACCATTTGAGTTCCTCCATTATTTCATCTAGTACACTGTCATTTGCTTTTTCTTAGACTCACAAGAAAACCGGGCTTTTACAATTACTTGGCTTAAAAGACAGGTGCCTGCTGAGCAATGTGGGAACCTTCCTGGGACAGCAAATATGAACCCCTTCCCTCCAAATTATTATAACTTTGAAATTGCAGAGCTTTCAGGCAAAGATATGGGAAAAGGAATAACACTTCTTTACTAGTGTATATATGTATAACAAGACAAACAAACAGCAACAATAGCAGCAACAAGAAACAAACGCAGAAACCCAATAAACAGCCTTTCTCGGGCGTCGAGTACTTTCCTCTTCCGTGTAGTTACGGTCACAGCCGGCAGGGGCGCTGATGGCTCCCAGCCAGGCAGGGCAGGTGTGATGATTCCCCCGCAGCTGCAGGGGGCGCTGTGGTGCACGCTCAGCCGCCTCTCCACACGGCAAAGGCAACTCCGGCAGAGAGAGAGCAAGGAAAGGGGATTCATTTGCAAACTCACAGGCAGCAGCCAGTCTCAGGGCCACTCCGGGTGGCAAAATGGACTAAAGCAGGAACCTCGGAGCAGCAGGCTGGAACAGCAGAGGCGAGTGCACCCGGGGTGGCAAAACAAAGTGTAGCAAAGACTCCAAAGCTGTGACAGGAGCCACGGGGCTCTGGGAGGACATGGGGTGTCGACTTAAAGCGTATTAAAAAGCCCAAAGCAGCAGCAGGAAACAGCAGAGCTGGGCAGTGGCAGACAGGCTTCCGCAAGCAGCTGGGAAACGCTCCCTCCAGAGAGGGGGGGAGTCAGGATGCCCTTCCCAGTGAGGCTGGATGTTGAAAAGGTCCCAGTTCAACAGCTGCTCTTGAGAGCAAAGGCTCACCCAGAAGAAGCAGTGAAGGACAAAAACTCCACAGTGGCAGCGAATAACCCGGGCAGCAGCAGTCCATCACCAAAACCACAACTGTCTCCATTCCAATCCCAAGAGTCAAACAGGGAGAGGGGACTGAGCCCAACCCCTGACGCCTAGCCAAAATCTCATGGTACGTCTGCACTTTCCAAGGGAAAGTCCCTCAGCTAGCTAAGAGATGGTAGCAAACTGCACCCTTCCACCTCCACCCTCCCAGCTACATCTTTTGTCTCTTAAGTACCCATCATTCCATCACTTAGGCAAAAAATGGAAGAAAAAGTCTGTGGGAGAAAGAAAAAAAAAAAAAAAAAAAGGAAAAAATCCTAACCTCCAAGAGGCAAGAAATAAGCAAACAGTCTAAATTACTACATATTATAACAAAAAAAAACCTGCTGCATTTCACCTGACTGGTAAATTATTAGAGGCAAAGGAAAACCACAGAAAAGTCTTACATATTATAGAGTAAATACACTGGTTTGATGAACAGCCAAATTGAGAAGACCACACATCCTGGTGAACAGAGCTGAACCAGATTTAAAATTTTAAACTTAAATAAACAGTGTATTTTATTTCATATGGTAATATAATCTAGGTAGGACTCTCCTGCTAAATTTAAGATCGTCTGCAATATTCATGGGGTTGAAAAAATGAGTAGACCACATTCCCCAAGATTGTAATATGTGTGATTTTCCTTCTGAGTGCATAATGGCCATCCATTATATGACCAGGCAGCAATAAACATGGGAATAGCCAATGACCCTTAGCAACCTTAGATGAGCATATACTTTATCATTAACTAGATATATTGCTGGAAAAATACAGCTACATGAAAACATTACTTATTTATAGCAGAAAGCAACTACAAGTCAATAGCCTGTAGAGAAGCAGCAAGACAAAAGGTGGAAAGTAGAAAAATAAAATTCTGAGGTAATCTTTGAAGAGAGCACATAAACTCATCAGGAGGAAAAAATGTAGTATAGGTCAGGGACATCAGATGAAAGGATCAAAATACAATAAAATATAAAGGCAGCAAGATTTCTAACTTTTTTTTTCCAGTCAGGTGTTTTCAGAGAGTTCTTTCTAAACAAAACATGTTACATGCCCAAATTAAACAATCATATGAAGTACATAGCAAATTAGAAACAAAAATTTTTAAATCACTTGTGATAGGTCACATGAGTCAAGCCAGGGTGTTAAATGTATACCTCTAGTTATATATTCAGAAACATCAAGGAGAAGCCTGAATGTCAGGTGTACATGTCCCTGAAATATGGACATGGCAATAGAAATTAGCAAATGTACTTTAATAAACAGACTCATCAAATACTAAGCACCTACAAGTACAAAACACTTATATAAACTGTTGAACGAATATGCTCATATAACTAACATCTCATTAAAAGTAACAGATTTATCTGCAAGCAAAACATTCAACATATGAAGTTTGAGTGTCTCTTTTTTAAAAATTACTGTAGAAATTATTAACTTTCTGAAGAAACAACATCTGTTGACTGCTTGATGGCATACATCAGAACAGTTAAAAATTAAACGTGCATTGAGCTTGCCTGGCAAGGTTTTGGTAGAGGCGGGGGGCTACAGAGGTGGCTTCTGTGAGAAAGTGCCAGAAGCTTCTCCCACATCCAACAGAGCCGGTGCCAGCTGGCTCCAGGGCAGATCCACCATTGGCCAAAGCTGAGCCCTGAGATAGTGTATTATAGAAGGGAAGAAAAGTTACTGCACAGGAGCAACTTCAGCCAGAGCGCAGGAGTGAGAATGTGAGAGGAACAGCCCTGCAGACACCCAGGGCAGGGCAGAAGGAGAGGCAGGAGGTGCTCCAGGAACCAGAGCTGAGATTCCCCTGCAACTCATGGTGCAGCCCATGGAGAGGGGCTGAGATTCCTCTGCTCCCCATGGAGCACCACAGGGGAGCAGAGATCCAACTGCAGTCCATGGAGGACCCCACACAATAACAGAGAGATGCCAGAAGGAGCCTGTGAGCCCACAGGAATGAGCAGCCTCTTAGCAGAACCTGTAGCAGGTTGCTCCTGAAGGACTGACCACATGAGAAGGACCCACACTGGAGAAGTTTTTGAAGACCTGCAGTCCATGGGAAGAACTCACACTGGAGAGATTTATGAAGGACTGTCTCTCATGGCAGGGACACCACGCTGGAACAGGGGAAGAGTGTGAGGAAGTGGCAGAGACAAGGTGTGATTAACTGACTGCAATCCCCATTTTCTGTCCCCCTGCACTACTGGACAGGGGGCAGAGAAAAACAGATGTGAAGCTGAGCCTAAGACGAAAGGAGAAGTAGAGGAGAGGTGTTTTAAGATTTAGCTTTTATTTTTCATTATGTTACTCTGATTTCATTGGTAATTATTTAAACTAATTTCCCAAAGTCAAGCCTGTTTTGCCCATGACTGTAATTGGTGAGTGTTCTTGACTCATAAGCCTTTCATTATAATTTCTCTCCCCTGTCCACTTCAGGAGGGGAGGGATAAAGTGGCTTTGCAGGACACTTGGTGTCCAGCCAGCATTAATCCACCAAAATGTATAAAAAAACCAATATAATAACTGTCCATGGAAAGAGAATTAAACAAAGTTTCCAAATTATATTAAAAACATTGGAAATATCACTCACCTATGTACCTGTTGGGAATATTTTATGTGGATTTTCGTGGACTAAAAAGTTAATAATCTCCAACACTGCAATTTTGTTTTATTCCATTCAGGAACAAATCATTTTCGGCAGTGAACAAATCATTTTTGGTGATATATGAGCTAGTTGTACAATATATAGTAAACTTATAGTAATTGGATGAATGTAAAACTAGGTTTGGATCAATGTAAAATTAATATTTTTCCCTCAATTTTTTTTCTCTAGGTCTTTTGGACAAGAAGTTGGATAGTTCAGATCACCAAACTGTTCAGGATCTGAAGTGTTCAGTGTCTGAACGAACACTTATTTACCACTTCTTTCATCACCAACGATAATATATAATTCCACCCAACATTGTCCCAGTGACAACCTGATAAAAGTAAAGATTAATTTACTTTATATCTTTATATCCAATCAACTAAGCATAAGGACTATAATCTTATTCCCACGAACTTCGACTTCAGCTTTGACAGTTCACAGTGCAACTACTGTACTCATGAATTCAGCCTGTTCATGCACGTGTGTAACTATTTAATCCTGATATTACTTAGGCAGAATGTAGCTATGCAGCTTTATATTCTTTTATGTTGCACTACAATGACATTTATGCTCCTTATTCTCAGTTATCAAGTGCTAACTTGTTTTCATAATTTCTTAAAAAGGCTGCCACTCCCCTCCAATACATATTTTTTAATAATACAAAAATGTATCCTATTGCATTTTTATTTGCTGGAATGGCTATATGGAAAAACTGGGTAGACAAAAAAGGGGTTTTAAACAGGCATAAGCAAAGAACTAGCTATTAAATATTCCCTCATAGCTGCAGGAGAAAAAGACAGTTCCCTTGGTAAATCCAGTCTAAATGTGAGAACTCATTAAATCTTCAATGAGCAATTGTTATGGTAAGAACTTTGCATCAATAATTAAATCTATTTGTGATTTAAGAGGAGAAAAATCATCTGAATTTTAATATCTTGTGTATATATTTAACAATGGCTAATGGAGACAGATGTTAGGAGATAACAGATGCTAAATTATTCTCTTATTTTATAAGACATTTATAAAAGACAAACAAAATTAAATGTCAAAATGATAGAGCTACTCTCAGTTCAGAGATACAAGCCTCCCTATAGTCATTAAGATGGAAACCATAGGAAGAACAGGTCTTCATATAAGTGGGATTTAAGTTTACATTCATGAAATTAATAGTACTTTTCCTGATACACATTCCAGTATGTCTGTTGGTTCTGTCTTAAAATTGAAATATGTGTTACATTCTGTGGTTTATTTTATATTAGATCATTTTACCTAATCTGTAAGTAGTTGAAATTCCAGCTTCTTATTCATCTTTCATTTAGATACTACATTCAAAACTATGGATGTGTCAGAACTTCCCTCAGCCCAGTGGTGGGTTAGAAAATTCTAAATTACATCAAGGAGAGAAAAACCAAGGTAATGCATTTATTCCTGACCCATGTAGTAGTACCATAATCATGGTGATTGCACAGACTGAACACAAATATATCTATCAGGGTAGACAAATTAGAAACTAAATGATTGAAAAGGGAGGTTAAGACCAAATAATTAATGGTAAGATTAATTTCTTTTGTAATGTCACTTTTTTCCATTAGTAGTGAGGAAAAGTATGGTCTGATCATAGGTTCAAACAGATATTAAGATTCTGATCTGTTCCATGGATTGCATTCTGTATTTTTAGGCACAAACACCTCATAAAATAAAAACTCTACCTTAGAGAATACATAAGGGATCATCTGCCCTAACACTAAGCCAAGACATACATAACTTGGTTAGTGATTAAGTTTTGTTATAAGAAAGGAAATTTTTTCTTAACAGTATGTTGCTTATATATTTCAACATCTCAGTTAGATCTAACACCAAAGACTTCTTTTTCATTAAATAAAACATTTTAATTTAAATTACTTATCTCAGGTTAATATTAGAACACAAAATTGGCTTGTTGTTGGATGAGAATAAAAAAAGTATGGTGCAATAAGCAAAAGTTGAATTGAATAAACTGATTACACAAAACTGCAAAGAATTACTAGAGCTATTGAGTCTACATTTAAAGGTCAATTTTTAGGTGATTAGTAGTATAGTTTAAATTTGCCTTATAGATTAAAACACTTGCGGTAGTACAAAATAAATAAAATAACAAAAAAAAACCTTCAAAACATACTGGCTTCTTGAATCCAGGAAATATTATTACAAATTACAGTAAAATCAATGTGATTTATGGTCAACAAAACATTAACATTTTTCTTGACCAAAGGGTAGTTTTGATCAGAAATACTTTTCATGTGCAATTAAAATTGCAAAAGAGAAAAAAATTGTTCTGTTATGTAGGAAATTATGGCACTCACCTATACTTGCAGAAATTGCTTTTTAAAATTTATTTTGATAGTAAGTTTTTAAAAATCAAATAATTTTTCTCATTTTCTGATACAGCATGTGATGAACACTTGTGAGTAAGCTTCTCTTCTATTCATGAACTGTTCTATTTTGTTTAAATAAGGTAATATTAACTGGTCCTCAGACTGGGCAGCTCTATCACACAGTGATTTAAAGTTTCTAAATAACAGGAAACTTCATCTCAAGATATTGCTTTGTCAAGTCTCGCATCTATACAGAGTGCTTACCCACTGAACACTCTTATCCTCTTTCTTGTACAAAATAGGATTCCCTATATAGTTAAAATACTTCTCTATGCTTTATTTTCTCTAAACATTCATTTGAACAAGGATGAATCCATTTATACCACCTTTCAGGTGAAGTTTTCACATTAGAATACAGAAATCTGTAAATCTCTTAATACTTCTACAGTATTTGGATAAAACAAAGGACCTTAAATTTTCAAAAGCTCTCAAAGCACTTGGAAATCTGAGCCTGTTTTAAGGTTCAGATGACTTGGAACTTTGAAAAATGGGAGCAGGCTTATGTCTTTGAAAAATGCATGGTCAATAAAGAGAGCTGTCATTTGAAAACAAGCCAAGGACAATAGATTTTCAGCAGTTCTTTGCCCTCTCACAACTCATTGCTCACTCAGCACCTAGAGGAATTTCTTTCGGTTTCAAAGACCAACATAAATGACACAAGGTCAGACAAAAAAAGCTATTGAGCAATTAATAAACATTTACATCCATATCATAAAGCCACCAACTATAAATTGTGGCAAAATAGAAAGCAATTAATATGAACTAAAACAAAAAATAAAAATACTCATTCTGTATTCAGAGGCAGTTGAGAATATATTATAAAATGCATGTGAAACATGACAAGCTGTCTGCCTGACCACTAAATTAAAAATCTCTAGAAAGGAAGATGTGTGCAAATTCTGGATTGGATAAGAGATAAAAGAATTTTAATTGCTTTTCTATTCCCTCCATTTTTATTGCTTTTGGTTTTATTATTTACTACTCCAAAACAATCAAAAGTATACATTAGACTGAGAAATTATGTAAATAAGAAAATCCATCCCAAATTTACAAGCATTCTGCTTTAAAATGCTGCTTCTCATGAGTCTGAGATTTTTTTTGAGTTTTTTTTTTCATAGTTCTTTTTTCAAAATAAAAGAAGTGGGGCAGGGGGAACTAGCAAGGTCAAACCTCATTTTTTTATGGACAGAAAGAAAATACTACAACCGTCTTTTATGGGCTTGGCAGAAAGCCACAACACTCAGAAGTACACATCTATTTTAAAGCTTTTCAGTTAGATCTTCTTGAGTGAATTAAACCTTTCACCTTTCTTTTCCTTTGTGCATCTGTGTGTGCCAAAAGAAGCCAAAAATATCACCTATGAAGCTACATATATTCCAAGAAAAGTATATGCCATTTCTCACAGACATAAGACTTTTTTCTACTACTTTCCAAATAATGCACTTCTATTTTTGTGGCTTTTCTTCTTTGATCTTTTCTTTTAATAATAAAGTTCTTTAGGATTGGGAATTTGACTCCTGATGCAGTTTGGTCAGGGATCCCAGTTCAGTGAGATCTGGCTAGTAGTAAGCTATTTTATGATGATAAAGTACAATTATAAAACTCTCATATTCCAAAATACTTATAATAATAATTTATAGTGTAATCAGTAATTTTAATGACTTTTGCTTGGGAGACAGTCTGTGTTCTTGCATGAGTGCAAAACATATATGGAGCTCATTCCCATCCCTCTGTAATGTGCAAGGAAGACACATGAAAAGGTAGGTTAAAATCGTAGCCAGCTGGGCTAGTGGTCCAATCCATCCATGATTCTTTGGAGAAACTAGTAATTTGTAGTATTGTTTTATTTCATTCTTCTAGGCATGAAATTCTGAGTCACAGTCTTGACCTTCCACCATTCTTTGAGTTTTGGTAAAAAGTTCTGTATAGAAAAGAGTAGTGAACTGATCTGGCCTGAAAAACACCTACTTTTCTCCATAGTTTTACTCTGGATTAGTTCACTGGTACAAATATAACATGGCCTTGCAAATGGAAATACTTTTTTCTGCCTCTGTGGTTGTGGGGAGAGCAGTGGTTACTGCGTGACTCTAGATAAGGAATGTACACTGCATATGATGTACCTTCAATTCAGTAAGGCTTCATGTTCTGCAGTTCTCCTTTGGAATATGAAGTACAGACTAGCAGTTGCACTGGAATCTGGCTGGACCTCTGGGATCAGTTATCTTAACCAAAATCTCATGTTCAGCTGGCAGATGACAATGAGCAGAGGACTCCAGAAGGTGGTGCAGAATCCAACCATATTCAACATGTTCATCCATGACGTGGCTGTTTGCAATTCACCTATAGACAACAGTGAATTATGGGGAAAAACTGAGAATAAACAGCAGAGCTTCACTTCATGGGGACCTTGGTAAACCTGAGGTCTGAACTAATTTGTTGAAGCTCAGCAGTGAGAAATACAAAAGGCTATACTTGAAACAGAATAACCCAGGATCTGGGAATTGACAGGCTGAGATAAAAGGGGCATGAATATTACAGTGGATACCAGGCTGGATATGGGCCTGGTGTGGTCTCCTTTCACAAGCAGAGCAGACTGAATTCTGGGCTACACTACACAGCTAGCACTTCCAGGGGAAAATGTGATCGCCTCCTTCAAGGTACTGCTGAATCTGCCTTTAGAATACTGCTTTGAAACACCAACAGTTTCAAAGAACAAATGCTGAGAAACTATCAGGAATCCTTCAGAGAGCTATTGGGATTGCCAGAGTGTTTCAGCATATGTCCTACTGAGAAAGCTGGGCTTGGACTAAAGGGCAATCTAGTGAAAGTCTACTACTGCTGGTTTTGGAAAGAGGATGGAGACAAAATCTTCTCAGAAGAGACAATGCAACAAGAGGAAATGTCCACAAACTGGGATTGGAGAGGTTCAGACTGGAAATTAGGAAAAGCGTTTTACAATGAAGAAGGGAGTGTCCTCCTGGAAGAAATTACCTTGTTGTAGTATCAATGATAGTCCTGCTTTAGGCAGAAGGATGGACTGGATGGTATCCAGAAACTTCTTCCAAACAAGATTTCTATGATTCAAAAGGTCTATTGGCTTGCACTTTTGCTCATTGTTGCAACTTCGGACTTTTATGACTTATTAATTTGCCCATTATGTGAATGTGAACGTCTCTCCAAAATGCCTTGTCCCCAAAAATATTAAAGAAAATGCCCAATACCGAAGGAAATGCTCAGCATTCACATGACAACAAAAAATCTAAAAATCTGCACTGTAAATATAGTTCTTTGAATGATTCAAGCACAAAACCTTATGAAGCAAAAAAGTAATTAGAGAAAATGAGAACGGAAAAACATTGCCCACAGAGACCTTTTCCATTGCAAAATAACCAACCATAATTTAGGTATATGCTTTAAGAAATAGTTTCCCTTATACAGCTAAATTAAGGTGCTGTAAATATGTAATTCAATTCTTACTAATGTACTGCTTTTTTATTTTCCTGAGCATATTTGAGAAGACTATAATTTTAGCAATTCAATTATTATAAAAAAGAGGAAAACCTGCTATAAATTAATAAGGTTCCAAAATAAACAGGATACTTTAGGACTATGTACTGACAATTATTTAATAATTACTGTTGCTGCTTAATATATACTACATAACTGCCTGATTTTTTTGTTAAAAACAATAATTTAAATCTGAATTTATAACTTATTTTAAGGTGAGCTAAGGGTTGAGCAATTACATAATTTAAACAGTTCTTATCTCAACAAATTCTCACTAGTACATATATAGAGTGTGGAATTTAAAAATAACTGTTTTCTAATGTAATGCATAACTGTTTTCTAATGTAATACATAAATTTACCAAATTTATGTAGATATATATACATTATAAATTTGAAAAATTAGTCACATGTTATCATTTCCTTATTTATTCTGAATTTCAGAATGCCCTCAAAAAGTAAAACAAAGCAACATTAAAAATGGCTACTGAGCTTAAGTTTCCCTATAATCTGTTTATATATTTTCTTACAATATTATTTTTACCTAATGGATCCAGTTAGGGAAGTTACCAGCCTTATAGGGTTTTTCAGCAGAATTGTTCTGCTGAATTTGTATGAACAAATATTGTTCAGAAGAACAATATTTCAGCAGAATTCAGGCAATGGTCTTTATACATGTCTTGATTTATATCTAAAAAAAGAATTGTAAAATTGAAATAAAGACTCCTCAAAACCCACATACATTTTTCTTATGTGACCAGCAATCAAAAGTCTAGTCATTTGTTCACCTGCCCACAGAAACCCTGGACAGAGTAATTGCACAGGTGATACAACACTGTTGGAATCCAGGGCACAGGGAACATTTCCCTGCTTGTATCAGGGAGCTCTGACCCCCAGTCAGACACTGTTTTTAACCTTTGTCCCAGAGAAAAATTGCTAAGGCTTGGATGAGTTGGAGAACACAGATGTGAACTAGGTATGTAGCAGTAGTAGTAGTAATCTATCACAGGGTGAAGAATTTAGGATTTTAGGATTTTGGTGTGAGAGTGAATGGGAGACAAAATGGAGGATTTAGGGTGTGGTTTCCTTTCCTTCTTGTTCCTTCTTCTTCTTCATTTTCTGTAGTATTGGTGGCACAAAGTCATTGGTTAGAGATGGTAGCAGCATAATTGTTACGTGTGTAGATTAGCAGAAGTTATTGGTAGTAAAGTAAAAACAAGATACGTGTTAAAAAGTAATTGGGTCAAATATCTTTAAAAGACCTTGGTTTTGGGTATCGAGGGTCCATTTTGCGCCTTGCTCCTGTGATGCTGAGTCTGGTGTGAACAGTATATCAACCTCAAGATAAGAAAAGAATAAACAATAACCTGAAGACCAAGAATCAGTGAGTCTTGCTCGTTTTTCATCCCTGGCAAAGAACTCACGGAGGGAATCTCCTTCAAGGGCCCTGGAGGTAGGTTCCCAGCAGGTTGTGGGGGAAACAACAGCCGAAAAAGCCCCCAACACAACACATACTCATAGACTCATTTTCTAGTAAAAAGTGGTTCCTGTGTAGAAGTCCCAGCAAAGAGGGAAGTACACATTCAGAGAAGAAAGATGGTCATGATAATTCTGCTAAAAGCATTTTACAGCTTCAATCCTGCATAGGGTCTTCATCTTGAGTTGCAAAGATTGTCCTGTCCCAAGGCAAGGGAAGCAGAGTGGGTTTGAAGAAAAGGCAGAACTTTGAGGGCACTGCTGCCCTCCTGCCCTGTTCCTGAGTGCAGAAAAGCATCCTAACACCTGCACTTTCCCCTTCCCCCTCATGGGAGCCAGGGGAACAGTGAGGTTTGGGGGTCCTAGGTGGCTGTTGTGGATCCCTTACCAACTTCCTGGCAATACTTAGTGAAAGTTTTTGCTTTTAGTGGTATAGCTTTAACAAATCACACTGGGATTGTATCAGAACTATCCAGCTGCCAACAGAGCAATCAAATCACCCATTTTTATGTTTCTACCACCACTAGTTTGGTACAACCAAAATTTTTTTTTTAATTTAATATAGCTCAGTACACCTACTTGTGAGTACCTGCTGATTTGTGCCTTATCCAGAAGGTTCATATGTATCTGAAGCACCTCGGTCCCTTTAAAACTTACATGAGACTTCAAGTGGAAAATTGTAGGTCTGATCTTCTAACAGGATCATTTTTACTAGCACTTCAGCTCTAAAAATAATGTGACATTTCCAGTTCACTCTTAGAACAGTTGTATGTCTTTCTCTAGGAAATATGTTACAACTCCCACCTGAAGGTACCCAGAAGTCCCCATGATTTAAGGAAATTATGGAGAAAGGAACACCTTGGCCCAAAAGCCCCTTTACTGGACATAAATCTGACAAAGTTAGATAAAATGAACATAAGTAAATGCAGGGGAGGTCTTTCAGGAACCATGAGCTTTGTACACATAATCAAGGGCACCTGAATCACTGTGTTTCCATAAATTACCACCCTTCAGTCTAAGATCTGAGAGTTGGTTATACACGTCTTTCTGAGAAAAGTGTAATGAATACAAACAGGAAAGTTACAATTGAAAGCAAATTGTTGAAATGCAATGAAAGAATTGTGGATGGTTTAAACCATGTTTTCATTCTTCATTATGCCACATTGAGACCTACAGTATTTTTTAATTATGTAAAACAGAAAATTGAGATATGGCATTGACACTGAGAGTACATGGTGATAGATAATTTTGGAAAATGATAGAAATCCTGCCAGTCAAAAACTAACAGAATACACAACTGCTAATGAGCAATGGAAATGTATGAACAACTAATTTTGGATTTAGTGACTGATTTGACATGAAAAGCAGTATTTTTGTAGGTCTGGTTTCTAATACATTTAATTTTCATTTTTTAATTTGAGTTTCAAAGACCAAAAAGTTATTCTGAAATTGAAAGCCTACATGTTCTTTTACGAAATAGTAAAATTTTTTAAAAAATGTTTTGCTTGTTTTGGATGATTTTTTGTCAGACAATATTAGCTGGACTTGAATTTAATTAATATGATTTGGTTTATTCAAAATATTTTCAGCACCTGAATTATTGAATATATTGTTTATATTTACTTATATAAAAATGTCATTTAAACCATAAAAGTTTTAATCCTTTAATGTAAACTCAATACTCTTCAAAGTTACTCCTTTGAAATGACAGAAATAAGTGTTTTTGTGGAAAAACTCAAATATTTGCATGAATATTTTAAAATATATATGTGTACCCACTTTTTTATTCTTTCTTTGCATTTTAGTTTAGGAGAAGACCAGAGTAGGACGATGTTGAGAGAAAAGAAGGTACTCTGAGAATACAGGACCCTTGACGTCTCAGTAAGGTAAACACTTTGTAAAAATGCTCAGAAATGTTCAGCTTCTATGCCTTCAAATTTTTGGAAAGAAGTCTTTTAAAAAAATAAGCTAAGATCCAATATTATTTTAGCACCTAGAATAGATTCAGACATAAAAAAGCCCTGCAGTATCAAGGCAATAAAAAGCAACAAAATAACAATCAATTCTTGAAGCCTGGCATTTGCAGCAAAACACAGACCATGATTTATTCAAAAACAGAAAGATAACAGTGATGGATAAAAAGCTGTTTTAATGCACAGAAAATTCAAGCTGATTTTCTCTGTGATCTGAGAAAAAAAGTCCAAACTCCAGCAGGATGCAAATCATGTTAGACCACAGTTACATTTCCTAGAATTTTATAACAGCTAATTTTTTAAAAATTATGTTATGAGGCTTATGCTGGATTAATTATACAGTTTACAGTGTCCCTGTATTCATGCATTTTTCAAATATTATAGAAAGTGCAACAGTTGGTCTTCACTGGTTATTTAAAATATCTCGTATCAACAAAACTATGTGCTTTTATGTGGATTATATTTTGTGATATTTTTTCTTTGTTTCCTCTACTTTTATCTATTTACATAACTTTTCCATTTTCTACACAAATTAAATTACTGTCTTATGAGAAACAAGGCACAAGAAAGAAAACTCTACTCTTTATGACATTTTCTTTCTTACTAAATACCTCAGACACTGATATTATCACTCATTATATTGATACTTGTGTCTTTCATAAGTTCTTTCACTCTTCTAAGGCAAAGCCCAAACAAGAAATAAGAACATGACAAAGATACTATATTCATCTAGTTGTTATAAAGTTTCCCTATTTAATACTTTGTCTCTACTCCACTGAATTAACTCCTTGTATATAACAGTTACATGTCCTAGTTCATGTTGTTATACAAGTCTATTTTGTTACAGAAAATAAAGTTCTAATCCACAAATGAAGCTCTCCGTTTTCCAGAATTGAGAGAATTTTTACACTAAAAGGGTTCGGTTTTTTGGGTTTTTTAAAAATGGATTTCAACACAATGAACACAATGGAAATAAATATAAGTCTTCAAATGTGGGAAAAAATTGAGTATCATAGAATGGTTTGGGTTGGAAAGGACCTTAAAGATCACCTAGTTCCAACCCCCTGCCATGGGCAGGGACACCTTCCACTAGACCAGTTGCTCCGAACTCCATCCTGAGATGGGAGTGTTCAAAGCCAGGTTGGAAAGAACCCTGAGAAATAGTTCTTGTTAAATCTTGTAGTGAGCAGTAGGAGTTATTCAGCAATCTAGGAGTCCAAAGAACATGATTCAACAAAGAGAAGACAATTCAGTTGATTAGGATCATAGATAAATTTTTCTTTTTAATTAATTAGTCTGTCAGCCTACTTCACTTCTTTGGCTTCTCCAGAAAATATTGACATTTGATGGGTTAAATTGTGGGATAGCTGTACTAACCTATGTTGAGTTGCTGGTGAAAAAGAACTCACACTGTTTACAGTGATAGTAGTTCTAATAAATGTTGAAGATAGTAGGATAGCTTTAAACTGTATGAGTATTTAGAGTCCAATGCAAAATTGGTACTGCTTGAACCTATAAATATCTACCTCTAGCCCAATTTGGATGTCATTAAAAAAAAAANAAGAAGAGAGATTGAAGAGAGGGAGCAAAAGAGAAAAAAGGAAGAAAGGAAGAAAGAAAGAGACAAAGGATGGAAGGAAGCAAGGGAGAAAGGAAAGGACAAAAGGAAAAAAAAATGCTCACCAGTCCTGGCTCCAGCATTGTTCCAGATGATGGGGTGTCCAGAGTCCTGAGCTGCACACAGGCCTGGACTTCATGTGGGAACTTTTTACAGACCATGCCCTGGAGCCAAGTTTCTCTTTCTCTATACAAATCAATTCTCATGCACAGTCCACACTTCCAGACCTTTCTGGAAATGGGTGGAAGGACTTCAGGAGCTTTTTGTATAACATTAATTTAAATAGGCATGTGCAAATAAAAGGATGTATTTAATGAAATCATTAGCATGTTGANTTGATAAGAAAATGGAGACTCATGTGATCTTTCTTTGATAGTTTATCAATGTGATCCTTCCCAACCCTGAAGGGAAGGGAAGCAACCAGGTGTGCAGATACTCATAGTTGAGAAAGAGCAAGAAAATCCAGGGAGTCCACAAAAAATGTATAAAATTATAATAGTAAATATAATNGGAAGGACTTCAGGAGCTTTTTGTATAACATTAATTTAAATAGGCATGTGCAAATAAAAGGATGTATTTAATGAAATCATTAGCATGTTGATAATATTCAGAAATATTATAAAAATTCAAGCTCCTAAATTCTAATGGCTAATTAAATATTCAAAGAGTCTACTGGTTTATTTCAAAACAGAATGTTACATTTTTGGATATGGAGTGAAATATTTAGAGAGGTTAATATTTAATATTGTAGCAGTACTTTTAAGATTGGTACTGTTGTCTTTGTTCTCCCAGCAGCTAAAATACTCTAGAAGGCAACTAAGAAATGCTCTATAGAGATATGACATTAAAACTAATGTAACATTTTTGTCTCCAAAATTTACAATAATGGTTTTTTATCTCATCTTAAGGATAAAGATTTTCTTGTTCTATATTAAAAAAAACAACCCTGTTATCAAAGGAGGGAATAAAACAGTTTATTCTGTCTACTAATTACCTCAAACTTGTTACTTTAAAATAGTAATAGTCCCACTGAAGGAATCTGAAATACAAACAGAACAATATCAACAAATTAAAGATTAATTTTCAAGAATTTTATTTTCATTCCCCACAACTTGATCAACTCTTTTATCTTACATCAGAGATTGTTCATATCATCTAGCAATACTAATGCAAAATTACTTAATTGTGAAGGTATTCAGATAAATCATTACTTTAAATAACCAATTTTGGGATATTTCTGTATAGAAGCATGACTGTGTTTTGCCTGTCCTCAGTTTCCACTGTTCACATAAGCTGTGTTTCCCAAGGAAGGAAGAAAGAAAGAGAGAAGTTTGGTGTCTCATCGTGTCACTTACTTTTTTTTCCATGAACCCTAGGAGACAGATTCCTTCTGCTTCTGCAAATTAGCAAGCCAGGCAGGGGGTCACAGTAAGACAACATGACAAGAAAGGCAATTTCTCCCCAGGATACTATCGAAATTAATTTACTGAAGCTCACAAGGCAGATGGTTACAGACTTTGGTACCGAGGAGAAAAATAGCTCCATTTCAGGGGTGATCCTCCTGTTACCCTTCCAGAGTGTAAGCAGGAACATATGCTGCTTTAAACCCTGCTATCTTTGGATCCATACTGGGGCTGTCTGCGAACACAAGTCAGAAGCAGAAAATTTAAATCAATGGCAGCATTTTGGCATCTCCTTCCAGGTGAGAAGGCATAGGGGAGATTGAATAATGAGTTTTAATGCAGAGTAGCTCAAAAAGGGGAAGGTCAAAGTCCTGCACCTGGGAAGGAACCACGTCATGCATGAATATATGCTGGGGACCACTCAGCTGTAAATGAGCATGGAAGAAACGCTCTGTGACTGTATTGATAGCAGCCAAATGCATATCACTAGATATATAGAAGTCAATTAATTCTGCTTCTACACAAGTAAAAGCAGATAATCTGCCTAGCAACAATAACAGTGGGTTATCATAGATCTGAGTGAAAATTCCATGTTCCCTAAATCTTTCAAATTTCTCTTTGTGGGAAGAGAAAAAAATCTAGTTACTTGTCCTCTTTATCATATCTAGGCTCAGGCTTCAAGGAGACAAATGACTGGAAGTGATTTTTCCTTCTCAAGCCCTTTTACAATCATAAAATACCAAAAGATAATAAAGTTTTTATTTTCACATCTGTAACAATCTTGACACTTTAGAGAGAGAAAATTCAAAGGTTCCATTTTCATAGAATTTTTTAAGTATTCTGTGTATGAAATATTGGTGAAAGAAGAAATTTTTCTTACATATCAAATCATGCTTTAACTTCCAAACATAGACGGAAACATATTTACAAAAATCTGTCTCAGAAAAAGTAATTTATAAATGTAAATATATATGTTTATGTAAATTTATTTATATAAAAGTAAATATATATTTTTATGAAAATTCTGTTCACTCTTTCTGTGCAAAACAACTTCACATTGAGACACAATCCTGTAGTGAGGATTTTTTTGCAGAGGTGGGCATGTAATGTCAAAAATATAATTTCAGACAGAGATTTCTGATCTACAGAAAGTGAGACACAAGCTTTTCTTCTTTTCTTTTCTTTTCTTTTCTTTTCTTTTCTTTTCTTTTCTTTTCTTTTCTTTTCTTTTCTTTTCTTTTCTTTTCTTTTCTTTTCTTTTCTTTTCTTTCTCTTTTCTTCTCTTTTCTCTTTTCTCTTTTCTTTTCACCTAACAGAATGCAAGCCTCTTCCTCTTTTAGGAGACATAAGATAAATACTAAATCCCTTCACTCTTACAGGGATCAAGAGCAAAATTAATAGTACGGATCAGGAAATGGGAGGCCACATGCTCAGGCAGTCCTGAATTGGTCTGTCCAAAGTATGGGGCACCAGACTATTGTATTGACACTGTGGGCTGAACGATCTCTGCTCTGTTCACTCAGTGCTATCTTTCTGTAAGATAACTATTTCAGGATTAAGAACACAGAATCATAGAATCACAGAATGGTCTGAGATGGAAGGGACCTTAAAGACCATCTAGATCCAACCTCCTACCATGGGCAGGGACACCTTCCACTAGACCAGGTTGCTCAGAGCCCCATCCAACCTGGCTTGAACACTTCCAGGGATGGAACATCCACATCTTCTCTGGAAAACCTGTTCTAGCACCTCACCAACCTCACAGTATAGAACTTTTTCCTATTATCACATTTAGACCTACTCCCTTTCAGTTTGAAGCCATTCCTCCTTGTCCTGTCACTACATTCTCTTGCAAGATGGTCAAACTCATCAGCCTTTTCTCTTACAATGGCTTTCAGCTCTGGGGGAAATGAGAAAGCCCCCAGAGAAAGAGGAAGAGCAAGCCTGCCATCACAGCAACTGCTCAGTACAGAATTATTTTCACCACCTTTGTATACCATCAGTATAATTCAGCTGCATATGTACTACACAAAGATCTGTAATTATGTAAATAAGCACTGACATTAAAGGAATATAAATTACCCATGCAGATAGAAAGAGGCAAAAATAAAAAAAAAACCCTTCCCACAACCACAAATTTTTCTTGGGCGTTCAAGGACTAAATAGTCCTTTGAAAGGATACATTACAAAAATGGATTTTCATTTCTTGTTCTGAGAACAATGGAAAAAAATTATGAATATTTTTATAATTTCATGTCATATATAGATTTGACTCTTAAATGTAACTGTGATTATGACTATTTTCTTTCAATGAAGATCAATATTAATACCCTAGATATACAGAGCACATACTGAGAGGATAATTTGCCCTTTAAATGTGCAAATCCTATTAGAATATTTGTCTAAACGCTGGATAAATATTGAGTTGGTAGTTTTGCTAGCTCATCATAATTTTATCAGTTCATATACTTGAACTATGATACTGCTAATGACTCACACATCAGGCACTTCATATTTATAATGGAGTCCAATTACTTTAGACTATTCAAACATGTTTCAAATTTCAAAGACAGTTCCCATCTGACTAGTGTCGTAATCTACTTTTAAAAGGAAGGTTTTAAGATGTTAAATAGTAAACCTTGCCTCACTTCATATGTTTTTAACTGGACCATAATAATTTTTCTTTAATTTTTCACATAAACTAACACTTTCTAAATACATTTCTTACAAAAAAGAGACCTAAACCACTATGTTGATTATTTTGATAATGAATTCCACTTTTTCAACTTTGCTCCATGGATTAAAAAAGAACTTTCTCTACCAAGATAATTTTCTTGAAGATTCAGGATATGTTTTATCACTGTGTCACTGGATTTATTTACATATTTCATGTTATCTGTCTATCATGTTTTCTACAACAGATAATAAGACTGATTCCTGTTTTGGGACAGTATCAGATGAAAAGGCTCATCTAGTCTGTGGATTTGAATTAGCAGTTGCAATCTAATTTTGCAAACTAATGACTGGTTATGTTTAGGAGTAAAAATTCATAAGGACTTTTGTGAAAAGGTAAGGACAGAGTGGATTCAAAAGTTCTAATTCTAGTAACATTCTTAACATCTTGATGAAACTCGTGCTAAAGATGAATGATCAAAGATGATATTGGCTCTGAATTTCCAAAAAAATCATTTTAGTAAAAAAAATTCATAATCAGTGTGTGGAGTAAAGTAGTTTCTGAAATTGCCACTTAATATAAATGCAAAATACCAAAGGTATTCATTTGTACAAGTGACATTCGACATTACTGCAACTAATTTGGAACTAAATATCTCATCTGGTGCTGTCAATAGTACAAATATACAGGAACACAGGGCAGAAGGTAGTCCTGATGCTGGGCAAACACATGACAATACAGTATCACATATAAGTAATTGGTCACAGTCCTTGGACTGAAGTTAACAGTAGTTTACAGTCCAGTAGCTGTGTCTTCACTACAATTTACTGCACATCATTATACACATGATGTTAAGACACCCTTAACTCTCCTTTAAGTATTCTCCAATTAACAAGTCATTACTAAGCCAGATGGATCTGCATTGGCTGTTAACTCCCATCTGCTGCAAAGGTTGGTTCTTCACACCAAGTCTGCCATAGTAATATATCTATGCATCCTGCATCTATCACAGTCATTTCTCTGTATCCCCCTTTTGTGGATATGTTACAAGTATGTACCCTTTAGGGATGCTACAAATTCATGCTACGTAACAAATATGGATGGACCCACAGACCTCACTATTAATGCTTAGTTTACTCATTTATAAATACACTAGAAATAAAGATAAATATATTTTTGTAATTATGACTTGACTGTTGGCAAATGGTTTTAGGAGTAGAGACCAAATATTTAAATTTTTATTACCAGAGTACTAAATTAAACCAGACATATTTCACTTAAAGCATAGAGCCTGACCAGTGATTTTGACATTGAGCAAAACTTTGTTATACTGTATCGACCAAAGGGACTGCAAAAAGGACAATGACTGCTGAAACCTGCAAGTGAAGGATACATGAATTTGATACATTAATGAATAGCTGATAAGACAAGAATTAATGGGTATGAACTGAAAGAGGATTCAATATTAGGAAAAAAATTTTTACTGTGAAGGTGGTGAGACAGGAGCAGGTTGCCCAGTGAGGTTGTGAATGCCCCAACCCTGGCACTGTTCAAGGCCAGGTTGGATAAGGCTTTGAACAATATGATCTAGTGGGAGGTGTCCCTGCCCATGGCAGGGGGTTGGGAGTTCTTTAAGGTTCATTCCAACCCCTTAATATTCTGTGATTCTGTGATTCTAAGTTTCATGTGATACCCACATGCTCTCTTTAATTGGGGCTCTCTCTATGGCCATAAAGGGAAAGGTTTGTTGGCTTTTTTTCTTTGTTTGATGGTAGTGGCTTTCTTGGAGAACAGTTTGGTTAGATAGTCACTGCCATGTAGAAATGTGAAGAAGTTGCTAAGTGGGAGGCATTAGAGTGGATGTATCACAGAGTGGAATGTGTGTCCTCTCAGTACTTCTGGCATTCCTGTGATACTGTGTTCACCATCTCCGAAAAGAAGCATTAAAAATGCCACGGAAATAGAATTTCACTATTTATGAAGAAGGTTTCTAAAGAAATATTTCAGCTAAGAGGTAGAAGAAACTAGTCTCTGCAAACATTACAAGGTTGTTGATACTGTTATGTAGACCAATCATTTATTCATTTTAAAAAGTATTTTCTTTATATAATAAGCAATTAAAGAGTGTAAGGAAAAAGTGAAACAAAAAGCCAAACCCTCCAACAAACAAACAAAACTAACACTTACTATCAAAATTGGAAAATGTCCAATGGACTGTATCTTTTTCCCTCTTTCAGTGAGACTGGCTCTATCACTAAAGGCTGTGAACCACCACGAGAGAGTCATCTTGTGGCTGACTATCAATCTCTAGCTCACTCTAGAAAGAGGCATGGGAGCACTACTGAAACCTCAGATGAGTCTGCTCCCAGGATCAAGGTCTTTTGAAGTAGAAGGAAAACCAAATTGCCCATTGGAATCTACACACAGCTACTCAGGACAATGAAGGCCTCTGCCAAGAAAGACCATGGCAGCGAGCAGAGGACTGAAGCCCTGCCTGCATTTGCTTGCAAGGGATCAACCTCTTTACAGTCCTGAGTTTTATTGCCAGACCTGAGAATGAGGTTCTGTTAGTCTCATGTTTAGTTTGAAAGGTTAATTATAATTAGATTGGACTATTTAAGGACTGAATGGCTGACTGATGAATGAGGATATATTTCTAAAAATTGTTAAGGAAAAATACCCAGAGAAACAGTTCCTTAGTTACACATATATTAGACTGATTAAAATTCTAGTCTGTGAAAGATTAAATCTCAGCATACTTAGATCTGTTTTGTTATTTCTGACAGTACAGAAGGATTGTATCTGCCCTTCCCATGGTCCATGTAGAATATGAGCATAGAAATCTTTAGAGGACACAGGAGATGTAATCATTTCCGTGTCAGATGTGAGTACTAATTCTCTGAAATGTGATTTCAATAGCTATTTGCCATCTATGGAACTGACAGTATGGTTAAAGTATTCCAAATAAACTTGCTATTCTTAAATATCAGCTTAGTATCTGTTTCATTTACTGGCTTGCTTTTGAGAAGAATTCTTAATTTTTTTTAAGAAAAAGTGTTTCAGTTATTGCAGTTACTTTCCCTGGCTTATATTTTCAGTAGTCCTATCAAAGGCAGCTGAAACCAGTGGAGTGCCTACTCTCTGACTTCAGCATTTTTATATATAAAGAGAAGTGTTTGTTTTTTTACACTATGCAGAAAAATAAATGGGAGCAAGGAAATGTTTGTCAGTGCAATCCTCTGTATCTACTTTCCTTTACAGTGTGCAGAAGTTAACAGCAGCACTAATGGGTAGAATTTTCTCTAGGGATGTCATATCTCTCTAGAGAACCATGTGCATTAAATAGACAGAATACAAATTTAGTAAGTATTGCAGTGGTAGAAAGGGCCTATCTCCAATCTGTGCTGTTGAAGCTTAAAAAATAATTAACGAGACTCAAATCTAACTTACCTGCAAATCTAACTATGCTGGGATGGGAAGCGAAAACAAGCCTAGCTGCACGTGCACAGAATGAAGCATGAAGTCATTGCCAGCTATTGATCCATTAGTATTAGACTTTGCAATGAAATTAAGCAAGTATTAATTTAATACTTCATTAAGTTCCCCATCATTCACCATCCCATCTCCCATCTCATCCTCCAGAGTTCTAATTTCTTCCCTGATTAATTCTTACTTTGATAATAATGAAAAAATTTTTGAGCTACCATTTCCATTTGTATCTATAACAATTCACATTCTTCGTTCTACTTATTTCATATAACCTTTATGTTACTTAGTAACTTCTAATTTTTAATTATGTTTACCTGTTTCCAACTTGACATTAATTGCCTTTTTTTTACGTATATTCCCTTCTTTTATTAATTATATATATAACTTTTAGGACTTCTACCTAAACATTTACATTTATAAAATAAATGCATACATGAATTTTTGGTATAAAAGTATAAACAAATGCACACTTTTCTGTGATTTATATTTAAGGGAAAACATGTTACCACATGTTACTATATAATAATGCAAAAACATGAACAGGTCTTTTTTCACTTTCCAAAGACATTTAAAAATCCAGTTCTTAGTTTTTAACTTGGCTACTAAATAATTCAGACTAAAGGTTATTCAAGTAAAAAGTTATGTTTTAAGGCATCCATTGAAAAAATATGTTGAGTTTTAATTCTTTTATTCATTTTATATATTAAGACTTATATTGCCTTGTTTTCTTTCCTTTCCATCCTGAAAGATTGTTTTCAATAAACATTATTTTCATAAAACTATGATTTAAATGGAAAAGCAGTAACTGTCACATTTTTATCACTAAAAACATTTTTGTTGCTAGCTTTGTTATTCCTACTTTAAATTATTTTAATTCTTTATCTATCTACTTTTAATTCTTTAAATGACCTCACTTTACAAGATATTGGGTAAAATGTGATACTAGAGCAATAGTAAAGGCCAAACAGATGAAAGCATTAATTCTCATGTCATTAAATGCATTTCAAACAATAAATCAAGTTAAATAAATTTGTTAAAGCAGATCTTTCTCCTCACCCAGACATCTTTCTGTATCAAATATCTTATGATATTGTTACAGTTCCTCTGGTCAGTGGCAAGAGATTCTTGGAAGAAAAGGAATACAAGATCAGTGATTTTATCTCTTTGGGTTTGGACACTGACTGTTTACAACTCTGGCTCTCCAATTTTTCTTAGCACACTGGGTAGAACCGACACATTAATTGTTTTGAACAGCTTGAATTATTAATATTGTAGAATAAGACTACTTGTTTGCTGTGACTTTGGGATTTTTTCATATTTTAATCTCTGGGTAAAAGAGTTGAGAGTGGTTTGTGTGTACTTTAACAGCAGTATTCACAGCAATTATTCCTTTGCTCACTCTAAACTTGTTAGTTTTTTCTCAATTTTCCTGTCTTTTACAACGGCAAGCTCACCTCTCATCTCATGATAGAAACCAGCTTTGTATAAATTTGTGATTCTTGATTCTGATTTCTCATTACTGGTGCATTTAAAAATGCACTTATCCATCTGTGTTCTCTGACTCTCTTACGAGATTCTCACTTGCCAGAGCTTTCAGAGGAAACACCTACAAGGTTTCTTTACTCTGCCTGACCACCCGTTCTCATAAATTGTATAGGAAATCAATTATCTCCTGTATCGTGCAGACATACATGAAAGAAACTGATGAAAAAACTAGGAGGGGGATAAGCAGGAGAGTGGCAGGAGACACAGACAATATGACCACGTGTACTTCTTTTCCTAAAGAAATTAAGAGGAACAGCAGTGAGTGAATAAAAAAGTATCTGATACTTCAATTGAGTGTTTGAGTTATAAGACTTTGAACTTAAATTCAACATTAATTAAGTAATAATTCTTATGTGTAGACCCTATATCACATATTTTCAGCTTTCTAATTTTTAATGTAACTGCTATAAGATTAAGAGAAATTATATCTCTTTGTAATTTTTATTTTCCAGCAGTCCAGACAGAGAATACACTGAATATATTTTTTCCATCTGCAAATTCAGAAATCTTTCCAAACTGCTCTGTTCCGTTTACAAAGACGAGAAACTTAATCTGACATCAGAAACAGAAAATTAACTAGATGATTGTTCTTTGGAACCATGGCTGAAAAATAATTATTACAGTGTGATAAATTAAATGACCATTTGCTTTTGTCAGAAAGACATATAAATTTACTATGAATGTAAAGTCCTGGCATATGAATTTACTCCACATTTTAGCATCTGTTATAGTGGTCAGTAACCAAAGAAACTATTAATAGCTATAAACCATTCAACACAGCTTCTGGTACCTACTAATTGGAATAGTCATTTCTTCTTCCTGTTTTTGAAGCCACATTATACCATTCAAAGTCAAAGTTCAAAGAAGTATTTTACTTAAAATGGTTCAGAAAGATGGGTACAACCATTCTTCTTTACTAAGAAAAGGAAGGAGGAACAAGCTCCATGAGACTTACTGTCTTATTTAGGAAGACATTATGCCAGTCTTCCTGTTTAATCTTGTCCATTCTTGCCTTACCTTGATATTATCTAAGCTCCACTGATACAATTTAAGGTGAATCTAACCTCCACAAAACCCAACAGCATAGTGTGCTTCTATAAATAGAATAATTATAATGTTATCCTTTTGTTACAGCTGCAAGGGCAAAAACATGCAAAACTGAAAAAAGACCTTTTCAACATCAGCTTGCCAGGATATGCATTCTGGGCTGGTTGTTCCCTTTATACTGTAAGGCCAGAGTGCTGTGTGTCCTTTCCTCACCACTTTATCAGTGTGTTTGGACTGCCAAGTAAAGCAAAATACACCAAGTTATTTTATTGAGCTCCACATATCAAAACATCTTCTAGTATCTGAGCGTCAGGGACTGAAATGGTTCATACCTTGTTATGAAGGAGTTTTGCCCATTATAGCAAAAAATGTATAAAGAAGCTACAACCACAGAAGCCGACCCCTCCTTGAAGATTCCTGACTGGAACCTTGGATGTGAGTTAAGCCATGTGGATAAGATAAAGGCAATATTATATTCGGTCATCTCAGGCTGAGGGAGAGGAGTGCATCCACAAGAAAGCCAAACCCAGCACCTGTGTCAAGAATCATCTCTGGCTGGATTGGGAGTAGGGGAGACCACAGCCCACAGAGGCCAGGTTTACACAGAATCCCCCCCAACCGAGGGGTGAGGAGGAGGTTTTGGATGTGTGGCATAACCTCTGGTCAGAGGCAGTGAACATCCTTCCTCCCTTACACAAACCAGCCCAGCTGTGAACCCCCCAACTGCACAGGCCACATCCACGGGACATTCACGTGAGAGGCAGCTGAGGGGGTGTCATAATCCATCAAAGATCCTCAAAGTGCTCCCCAGATTTATTCCTGAGGCCTTGCACCACAGCATTGCACGTGATGCAAAGTGATGCAACAGATCCAGAGTCTGCTGCAAGAGACTGTGTCAAACTGCGCCCTCACCCTGGGGGGAGGTACCTGGGCATTCTCACCTAGCCTGAGCGTATATTAATCCAATGGATTCTATGCTTTTTGGGGGAACCTCACCACCAAGAAGACCAGCTGGAGAGGATCATTAGGATGCTGGTGGGTTCCATGGAGTGGTGGTATTTTCATTATTCTGTCTCTGTCATTCTCTTTCTGTCCCCCTACCTCTTTGCTATTTTCTATTTCTTTCTTTCTTCTTCTGTCTGTTTGTCTCTCTCTCTTATATTTACTATCAAATAAAACCCCTACTGTTGACTTAGGCATATGGTTTCGCTTGCACCTGAATTCAGGCAAAGGCATTTCTAATAACTTCAAAAACTTGACTGTAACACTGAGTCAGCATGTTTAACATGGGCTTAACATGTCTTTTTGCAGAGACAGCATTACAAGCAAATCCTTAGTCTCAACTTCTGGGAAGCATATTATTAGCTCAGCATGTGTTTTTGTAATAGCTTGCTTTTTTTCTTTCTTTTCCTAAGAACATTAACAGTTATATCCTTCTATATTTAATCCACTATTATATCCCATTGACTGCTTCTGGAAACCTCCAATGCATCTCTTTATATGCATACTGTAATTTGGCAATTTACTTCAATTAGAATATTCAATAAAATATTCATGAAGGTGGCCTGTTGTTGAGATAGACCATTCGTTTACTTAAAGACAGGGCTGCAGCACTCACAGGTATAATCTGTTAGGGAAGCTAATTGACATTTTGACCAGTAGATTTTCCATGACCTCTCCCCATGAATCCTGACAAAGGTTACTGGTCACAGTATCAATTCTCACACCTATTGGGTGACAACCACAAGTAAATGAAATGTATTTTTAATAGAACACTCTGTCTAAGTGATGCTATCTCAATGAGTAGACACTGCCATCAATATTTATTTAATACTGCCTTTAATGGAACCTGACATTGAGGGACACTTATATTACAAAAAATCAAGCCCTATTAATTATCCAAACCACCACTTATAATAGATGGCTGGGGAAAAAATTTCCTACAGTTTACCAGATTTTTATCTACCACCTGATGATTTATTATTATTAGTAAAATGAACTACATACCAATTTTTGTAGTACAAATACAAATTACATGCATGGCAAATTTCTTATCTGAGATCAGGTCTTGATTCAGCAAACTTTTCCTCCTCTGTTCATGTTTATGAATATGCAGCCCCTGAAACAGCACATAGGAAATTAGGATAATGTCTGTATAGGTGGAGATCAGGAACTTGGATTGGAAATTGCAAAATCTTACCCATGTACTTTGGCTGCACATTCCTAGGAAACATAAAACAATCCATTTAATCAATTAGACAGACAGTCACCCACATCCAATGCAGTGGATAATCTTAAAAAATAAATTCTGTATTTCGGAACTGGTTATAGTACCTGGCTTTCTTTGCCAAGAATAGGAGGATATAATTTCTGGACATATCTGGGAAAGAGTTTTTTTAAACTTTAACTACATATTTTCCTTATTGTTGCATATGCCTTCTATGCCAAATCACTACCTTTATCAAACACTTATACGGAATCTGGATATTTCTCCAGGGAATATTCTACAGGAAACTCTTGAATTAAATAGAAATTTAAAGATTAACTTAAGATTTCTTCCCATAAAGTTTGTTTTAAATGTAAGCAGAAGTAAGAGCAACTATAAAAGAATAGTCTTTCTTAATACTAAAATTCTAAGAGTGGTGCACTTCATCATCACTCAGCATCATTGTTCATTTGAAATTATGCTAAAAATATGCACTTTCTTTGATTTAAACTGCCTTACTGAAATATTACTCCTTCTAGTTCATGCTTTATCTAGACATCAGAATGTCTCTTTCTACGTAGCATTTTGTTTCCCCACTTACAGTGGGGAATCTTGACAGCATTTCCATTGGAGATTAATTTCTTGTCTATTCTGATGGGACAATAGGGACATGTGGGTGGTATTCATTCAAGAAGTGTTTACTTCCAGAAACAGAAAGAATAAATATCTGTATTATATGCATAGAAAAATATCTTTTCCTATGTTCAATTACAAGGACCATCAACTATTGAACTGCTAATAATACTTAATGAAAACATTACAAAATTTTTCATTTTGTTCTTATTTTATTAAGGAATTTTAAGGGTATTTTTTAACCTTAAAAAAAGAATCATGGAAAGTTCATCACCTCTAAATTCACTTCCATAATTAAATTCTCAAGCACGTGTCAGAAACACAAGTGGATACCCTACAGGTCCTCTACAGCTCTCTTTTCCATATTCCTATGCGAGAAGGGGAAAAGGAATTCAGGTCTGAAAGAAGCAGCCTCAGAAGTTAGAGAAGGGGTTCATAGTTGGCAAAGGAACAAAAACCCTGAACTCCAGAAATGAGAAAAGAAGAAAGACGATGCTGGGATGCAACAAACAGGGCTCTAGAGAGAAGAGATAAGGGAAGAATAGACAGATCTGAAGGAAAAAAATGAACTCCAGCTGATACTTAAAGTAATGGAATGACCTAATAGAATCTATCTAAAGAGCAAAATCTCAGGAAGACAGGAGCAAAAAAACTTGACCCAGTTATTTGTTCTTCGCAAAGCTTAAAAAGGTTTTAAGCATCTATCAAAAGCTTGGAGGTTGGGAAGCATGGCAGTGCACTGTTTTCCAGTATCCTGGATTTAAAAAACTGTAGTCAAGTCCTGAGGAAAGAAAAAGTCTTAAACTGTTACAAAATAAAACCCAAGTAAATAATTTACATGGAGAAATGCAGTCCTATAGTTCTTGACAGGATCTTCTCCAAAGGAAATGTAAAGATGATTGTGCTCTAACAGTCTTTTTGAAATCAAGGTGGGTGATAATTTACTCACACACAGGTATGAAACACCAGGTACACATACACCAGGTATGAAAAACACCCTTCAGATGGCAGTGATGAAAGAATACTTTTTACATCATTGCTCTGTGGCTTTCAAAACTACCCACTCAAGAAAAAATATTGAATTATAGAATCATAAAATATCCTGCGTGGAACAGGACCTACAAGGACCCTCCAATCCAACTCCTGGTCCTCCACAAAACAGACCAAACAATCCCATCATATGCCAGCATTTTCCAAACACTTACTGAACTCTGTCAGCCTTGGTGCTTAGATCACTTCCCTAGAAGTCTGTTCAAGTGCCCAACTACCTTCTGGGTGAAGAAGCTTTTCCTAATATACTAATATATTAAGTTTCAAATGTTGTCAAAGTTCCCTTGAACAGTATTACTGATATAAATCTTTATCCATCCCTGGTATTGCCAGCTGGATCAAATAGGGGCTTTTCTAAAATATCCTAAAAAGAGAAGTATCAGCTTGTATTAATAGCTTAAGCAATTTTCACTACTGTTCCCTAATACTGGGATCTTAAAATACAGATTGTTTTGCTTTCTTTTACAACAGCTGAAAATTCATACCATGAAAGTGACAGTTCAAATGGTAAAACCTCCTCAGAGTGTTTTTCACAAGCTATCCCTGTCTGTCCACTTTTAAAAGAAATTTGTATATGAAAAGAATGAAGTTGATAAACTATATTAAAATAGAAAAAAAATAAGACCAGAATAGAACATTAATTTACAGAATAGGGTAATGTCTGAGGAAGCATGTATAAATTCCAACTGGAATAATAGAATCACAGACTGATTTGGGTTGGTAAGCACCTTAAAGATCATCTCAATCCAAATCCCCTGCCATGGGCAGGGACACATTCCACTAGATCAGGTTTCTCAGAGCCACATCCAACCTAACCTTGTTCCACCAGAGTCTAGACAGGAACTATCCTCTGAGGATGAAACTTCACTTTGAACTTTCCTGAGATTTTTAAATACACATTGAGATTTTGACTACTGTTTTTCACTCTAACTCCATAAGTGTCACAGAATAAACACTTGTTCTCATCAATTCAGAGTGTAGGTATGTGTCTACTTTTTGATGCAGGATAGAGAGGGAATCAGCCAGAAAAAAACTCCTTCTGACATTTAATTGCCCAGCCCTCTGTTCCTGACTGTGTCCTGCAGAAGAATTAGGCTTAGGAGGGCCATAATCACTGCCATGGTCAACAGCATGTCCTAGCAGCACTTGCCAAAACTATTTCAGCTTTGTGATGCAAAGACTATCACAGAACATTTTTTCCATGTTCAAAATTTCAAAGAAGGATATCGTTGATGTGTAGAAATACACAAATTTTTAGGAACTAGCCATTGATTAAATCTGTCATTTCAAACATTCCTTAAAGTCACAACTGTAGGGCTTCAGATATGAAATGAAAACATTGATGAACACATGTGATAGCCAGGGGAATAGCTGGACATGCTTATGTATTTGTGGCATTAGACTGGAAAACAAGATATTTAATGTAACCATCATTCAAAGTAAAATGCACAGAGATGAAAATATGTTGAGACAAGTACTGTAAACTTCAGTTAGGTATGCAAATGTGTCAAGTCAATTGTATATTAATGAATTTAAATTGCTATTATTAGTGAGTTATGAGATCTTGTCTTCCCCCTTCCTTTTTTCATTTTGCTCCTCTGAAGATGCTGTTTCACAGTTACTTGTAAGATATTTTACCTGTTTTTCTTTCATTATGCAATACAATGAAGCCACAGTTCATAATGGGATCTTCCACATGCTACTGCACTAGAATAGCTGAAATTTTCAATCTCAACTCATCAATGTTGCAGTTAAAATAATATTTCCCTGGGACTATGCATATCTAATTAAGAAGGCAAGTCTAAAATAGTTAACTGACATTGATTTATTTTAAAACAAACATGGTGTCTTCTCTCAATTGAACTGAAAGAGATGTTTCACAAATCTCTCACTTCAGAGAATTGTAGAATCACAGAAAGGTTTGGGTTAGAAGGGACCTTAAGGATCATCTCATTCCAGCCCTCTGCCATGGATAGGAACACCTTCCACTAGGCTGAGTTGCTCAGAGCTCCATCCAGCCTTGGCCTTGACTTCAAGAAGAATGTCTCTCTTTTCCTAATCTTTTCATATAGATATTATTTCTTTGCTTTGAAAATGCTAGGATGTTCGGAGAAAAATTAGCCATGATATTTATAGTTTTTAAATTTAAAAGTTAGGTTTAAAATAAAAGAGTGACAAGTAAACTGATTTCTAGACTTGAATAGAATATTTTTGAGCTATTACAAAATATTTTTCAGATTAGCAGCAAGAAGTTTCAAGGGGGAGAGGGGAATTTTTCAGAAATCCTGGGATGACTCTTGCCCTCTTACAAAGAAGGTAATATATTCTTCTAAATATATAATATAATATTCTTGATTGCTTCTGTGTTAAAAAAAAGGCACCTGAGAACAGTTTTCAAGAATCAAATACTTTCCCTTTTAATAGACAAAAACCATATAGATAGTAGCCTCTATTGGTATTTATGTAAATAAATAAATCAACAATCAAATGTAATGATTTTAAAGTTTCCTTTTGCTAGATTTAATGATCACTTGCTTTTCTAGTATTTTCTATGCAAGTACACTGAGAGCTTTCAAAAATTTATTTTCTGATAAATCCTAAATATTGTTTTATGAAATTTTCATCATAATGAATGCTTAATATTTATATTCCAAACGCATACAACTTTTCTTCTAGAAGCCCAGAATAACTCTGTTGCCCAAAATACTGTAAATGACAAAATTAAGATTATGTCTGGAGTTTTAAAGAGAATTTCAGAAAAATTAACTTTAAAAAAAATCAAGCATTGTAGCTTTACTAAGAACAAAGATTCTAGATATGTTATGACAACATTTAGAAAGTACACTGCTCATGTACTTTGAAGATGTTTGTTCTCTAAGTACTGTCAGTAAAACTCCATGTTATGTTTTTACATCAAACATTCTTTTGAAATATCAAGGGGTTTAGTGTCCCAACTTTTTTCATATTATATCCAAAGATTCCATTTTTCGGGAACTTTTTTTCTTTCATATTAAACCTGCCTTCTTTTAGTGTTTAGTCTGTTTCTTTTGACTGACAACCCTGGAATACAGTGCATATGGAAATACCCGTATTGAGGCATAATGAAAAGAACTCTGAAACAACAAAACATATAGAAAAGTCCAAAACTTTGCCATGTAATTGAAAGAACTTATAAAGACCAATAGTGAGAAAGTATCATCATTAAAATCAGTCATCAGCAGATTATCTGTCTAGGATCACAAGGTTTGTATAAAGACAGAAATTTAAAAGCCTGATCTTCTGGGGCCTGCTTCCCATAATTAATCACCATTGTCCCTGCAGGGAAAAGCAAATCACAAGAGCATTATTTAAATTGTTCAGAGCTATGAAGGCAGACTAGAAAAAACCTTGAGACATCTCAAGTTTTCTAAGCCCTCACATGACTCTTCCTGTCTTACAGTACTTGGAGAGAAAGCAGAGCTCTTGGATGAAGAACAATGCAGTATTGCACTGCGCATGCTGCAATAACTAAACCTCTGAACCAATTGGAACAGGAGTCTATACTAAAAATATTGTCTGCAAGGACTGAATTTGGTGTGCTTAGCACCCTGCAAACGTCTTTGCTCATCCCTAAAGTTACGGTGCTGTTCAAATCAAGTCTTGAGTCATTCTTTCATGTTGGAAGCATTATTCCAGTTCTTCTCTACCCACTGTTCATCTTGCTCTTTCTCACCCTTCTCAACATATTCTGCAAGTCCCACAGCCCCCAGAGATCTAACATTAAATTTTTCTGGCGAGACAGATTGGTACTAAATATATTTCAGAAGGCATTACAGCACCCAGTCACATACATGATTGGTCCGAGGTGACACAGGAAACCTCAAGGCTAAGACATGAACAGATGTTTTCTAAGCACCCAACAGAAGCTTATGTGGAAGATGGTCTTCTTTCCAAAATGCTACTTCTACCCCAGCAACCTTCAAAAAAAAAACTTTTTAACAACTCACACTAGGAAAAATAATTAAAATCTAAAGAAGCTAGCAGAAGGCAAGAACACAATTCCTGTTTCTTAGAAGTTAAATATCTGGAGACAAGATCAGGGAGATAAAAGTCTACAAAACTTAGAACTGTACTTTTGACATCTGAGCAGCACAACATATGTTTTTTCAGTTTCTTTCTTAAATTTCTTTCAAAATGTCTTTCTCTCAAAAAACTTTCTTCACATTTTGCAGGCAATGTAAATTAAACAGGCCAGCAGCACCTCACAAGATCTGGTCCAAAGAAATATTTCCATTTCAAGTTTTCCCTTGACTTTTCCTCTTCATCATGCTCTTTCCATTTTCCTTTTTTTCCAGCAAGTTTGAAGAGAAAAATAAAATAAAACAGAAATTATATCTACTAAGCATGTAAAACACTCATTAAAATAATTACTGTCTTAGAAGAAATTAATGCTTGTTTGTTTGGATTTTTTTATATGCACGGAAATGAATTAATGTTGGAGAGTGAAATTCTGTTGTGGTACGCTAACATGACCTGAACACAAAGGTGCTTAAAAGCAGTTGCCAGGCCTTTGTAGAAGCTGCTGCTCCTTGTAGAGCTTAACAAGAACCTTTTGCCCACAAGAAAGTGAATACCAAAGATCATCTGCAGCCATAAATACCCATGTGAGAATGTTTCAATTAAGCGGCCCAGAACACTGGGCTGCTAAGGCTGTGTGGGATGTGTGAGAATGTCTGAGATAAAGAGCAAGAAACAAGTGCTATGCCATTTATTTGCGTGATTGGTTAGTCTCCTAATCACTGGCTGTGCAGTTGATCCTAAAACTTGTACACAGAAGAAACATAAATACTCAATTGTGTTTAATAATGACAATTCTGCTAGATGACAAAGTGGTGGTCTGTTACCCTCAATCACTACAGCCATCATTGTGGTAAATGTTTAAAAAGTAGAAAAGCAAGATAAACTCTGCTTCCAGATATTTAAACTATCTATGGAATCTATATTAGCCTCAAGACTGCCACAAATTTACTGTGGGACACAGTGAGTTTGTCTTTATTCTGTCCCTGCACTACCCAATGCAATATGCTAGATATCATGTCTGATCCGTGGGTGTTCTGTGGGATTTTTTGCCATGTGGTTTGGGTTCAAACCCTCCAGTTCAGAGAACTGCAACATCAGACATCAGCCTCTAGAGTAATGAAGATAGCTGAAGTTTCTGTAAAATTGAAAACAAATTTACAGCTGTTTAAAAGTGTTATAGCACCTTTCTCTTTTTTTTTTTTTTTCATGCAAAAAATACAAAGCCCAGGAGAAATACCATGATTGCTCCACTTTTCTGGATATTCATCGTCCCCCCTCTTCACTCTCAGAATGAATCTTAAAGGTGCAAAAACTTATTTTCTAATAGCTACACAGCTACACAGACGAATGGGGATAACGAGCCTCATAAAGTCAACCTAGGACAGTTATCCACCTCGGCTAGTTTCAGGGAAGTGTGTGATGACCAGGATGATGACTGCCTGAGGTAGAACTGCACTACTACCTTCAGCATCAATTGTGTTTTACAGCCTAGTTTTATTCAAGGAACTAACAGACGTAAAGGAATAAGCTCTACACAGAGAGAACAATGCCAGAATTACTTCCTTTATCATCTCTGAAAGGGTGGTATATATAGATTCAGGTTCTAGAAAACAGTTTGAGAAAACACACATACATTCTGCCAGAATGGATAGAAACTTTGGATTGAAACCCAAAGTGATCTCCTTTTGCTTGTAGAGACCATCTCCACATTTTTTCCAAGGAGCATTGAAACCAGTTACAGTCAGACTGCAATGGAGAGGAGCCTTAAAGCATATGCAAACACAAAACACATGGTCTATACATCACATCCTAAATTGCTTTTTTCAGAGGTAATAGAGTAGAAAAATTTCTCCTTAATGCTAAAAAGTATTGAGCCACAGCAACTGTGTTATATGTGAAAAGGAAGACTAACAGATGCTAAAATACAAATTATTAATAAAGGTAATTTGATTGAGAAAATTTTCAATTGTCACATTTTATCCATTTTATTCACATACTGAATCCAAAGCATCTAAGAAAAAATTAACTCTATCACAGTCAGTACCCAGACACAAATCCAACAAATGTAGATTCCCTTACTTTTAAAGCCTACAAAGCAGGGCATTTCTGTAAAAAATGCCTTCAACAGAAATTCAGTTTTCTATTGGGGTAGACTAAACCTTTCTATTAAGCAGAACCCAAAACCAACATAAAATTCAAAAACTGAAAAATATGGTTAACTTTTTTCATAGTACTGAATGTGGCACACTGAGAACTGCAACTGCTGTGATTGGCAGGTCTCTAACATGAATTTTTACATGAATAGAATTCAAATAAATTTAAATACAAATTAATGTATTTTCAAAACACCAATCTCTGCCACAAAAGTACCAAAAGACTTAATGGTTTGAGTCAGGAACTTTTGAAGTTAATGGAAACTTTAAAAGTAGGATAAACCAGCACAAGACCTGGACAATTAATTCACTGTAAAACATTTCAAACTTTCTTAGAGAGTTTCAACAGAAGACAGCTTTAAAAATGTACTTTTGATAATTTATGGTTCCTATTTGAAGTGGTTTGAGTTCGCCAATCTAAAATTTCCCAAATTTAGAATATTCCCGGCCAATGCACCACTGAGTGTGGTGGGTTCAGTGCTGGCAGATTGCCAGTTCATTCATCTTCTGCTGTGGGATAGTATCAGGAGAAAGGCAAAGCAGGCTCAAACCTTTCAAGAAAATATAAAGAAAGTTTATTAAGAATAACTAAAAAGAAAAGAAAAAAACAAAACAAACCAAAACTCCTCAGGACACTTCTCCACCCCCACCAAACCATTCTTTCCCACTGTCAATGCAAAGGAAACAAAACCAAACATTTCAGTCAGTTTAACACTCATTAAATAGTCTGTTCTCAACTCTCTCAGGAAGAGAAGTCCCTTCTGTTTTTGTCATGGAAAACTTCCCCACAAGGGGAAAAAAGTTCCTTGTGGTTCTCAATGGCTTCCCAAATGCACCTACCCGGGGGGAAACTTGCATCGTGAAGTCCTTCCAAATCCACAGCCTTCCCAGAGCTGTTTATGGGCCATTTCCACTGTGGGGTCTTTTAGTTTAAAAATGAACTGTTCAACAGAGCGAAAGTTCTCATGGTCTCCTCAAAAAGGGTCATCCTGCGGGTGAGGTCTTCTTCTTTCCTGGGGTTGCAAGAGGCTCATCTCATCCCTCTCCCCCTTCTCTGTTCCAACTTCTCATAAGATCTCAGCTGCTTCATTCATCTGCTGACTCCAACATGTAGCCTCTTCTCCTTTCTCTAAAATGGAACTTGTCATCTCCCCACAGTTTCAATGTATTACATAAAATCCTTTCTTTTTCCATAACTCACAAAAGGTTTTCAAATTTTCTCCTCTTCCCTCCCATCTGGGCTGGACATCTTCCTTCACTGATCTCAATGTCCCATTTTTGCCCTTTACATGGCCTTTATCTGTCTATTTCTCTCTCACTGGAAGGAGATTGCAGCATTGAAGGAGTTAAGATTTGCAACTCAGGCCTGAGATGTCAAGTGATCCTGGAGCGGGAATCTTCGGGGGCAGGGGAGCCACTTTTCTCTCAGCTGCAAGCTTCTGGATCCATCCCTAGGCTGCATCTGGGGGGAAAAGGGCCTGGGGCTCGTCTGGCCCCGGGGCTTGGGGGGCGGGAGGGGTGTGAGGTGGTAACTCAGCTCGAATGATCCCAAGGTTTCAGGTTTCAGGCCCCTGCGGCACACAACCCCTGCCTTTTCTCTCTCTCTTTCTCTCTGCCTGGCTACAGATGGCATGGCCGATATTTTTTTTTCCCCCGGCAGACAACCCCGAGAGGGGGAGAAAGCCTGGCAGGGCCCAACCCCCCCATAGGCCTCTGGGCCCAGCCTAGGCCCGAAAAGGGCCCAGGCTGGGTTCTACCTCTACCTTTTTCTTTGCTGTCCACCTGGAAAGAGAACGCACCCCTGGATTTCTCAGCTTAACATGGGTGTTTTGCAGAGGCGTTTCCATGTCCTTACTTCCTGAGACAGCCCCCTTTCAAACCACGACACCGTTTGTCCTGGAAAATCACACATTTAAGGAGAAAAAAACTAAATTTAAAATGTAAGAGTGTTCTTAGGAGGTTCTTTATCATTTCATGCAATTTAAGTAGTTGACTGAACCCTTTTGTGATGGATATGAATTGTGGAAAAGAAGATTTCCTAAGAAACATTTCTTACTTAAATTGATTGAGAAACAAACTGTATAAAACCACATCAAAGCTGGCTCAGACATCAAGAAATCAAACAAAATTAATAATACTAAACTGTCCAGATGAAGAACTTGTCAGGTATATGTTGATTGATGGCTTTAAACTTATTCCAAGCTCAGAGGACAAGAAAGAAAGAAATAGAAAACAAAATAAAACAAGACAAACAAGACAAACAACCCCACAATAATAAAAAACAACCAAACCTGCATAGCATCACATAATTGGCAACTCTACAGTTCAATCAAAGCAATAGCTCATTGCTCATGAGATAATGATAGGAAATGATGCTGCATTTGACAGCTTCATCAGTGTCAGCTCTAGTAGGAGCACAGTTCAGCCTATCATCATCAGCCAGGAAACTACACTGCTGTTTGTAGTTCTACAGGCATAAACTGCAGGATGTGCCACAGGGCATGGGACAGATTGGTTTGGGGATGCTGCAGGATATACATACTGAAGCTGACATGCTACTATTCTCAAGTCATTTTTCCTTTGACAATTGTTTTTGGACAAAACTGAAAATCTAATAAAATATATTTGACTTCCAGGAAAAAAGTGATACAACAACAACAACAAAAAATCCCAAATAATTATTCCAGCTAGAGTAAAAATTATCTGGGAAAGAATTCCAGCTGATGAAAAATACTCAAATACAAAGTAATATATGACCTCAATAAACATTGTCATTTCAAGACCAGTATTTCAGCACAGGTATTAGTTTCAATATTGTCAAGATTTATAGGCTGCATGAAATAAAAGTTTCTCATTTAGAAGGTGAATATTTTTAGAGAAGCTTAAATAGATTTTAAAGAGTGTTATTTTTACCTTTCTCTGTCATTATTTGTTATTCATATAGAATCTTGCCATCTGCCAGAAGGATCAGAAGCACACAATAAACCAAAGGGAGTGCAGATTACTAGTACCCTTGTTGACAGGCTCAGCAATAACACAAAAGGATGAAGGAATGAAGATATGGAACTATAATTCTACTCTTTCAAGTAGTGGAAGACCAAAGCAAATTTCTATCAGAATTGATAACATCTTTAAGAAATCAATCCCATGCAAGAAGTTTCCTCTTCC
>VXAX01007631.1:136014-168502 GCA_013399835.1 Leptocoma aspasia
GGGAAAGAGAATATGTTGATGGTTCATCCAGATGCATACAAGGAAGAATAATGTCAGGATATGCCTTGGCTGATGGGCAAAAGATGCAGACCATCGAAAAAGGAAAATTACCTTCAAATTGGTCAACTCAATCTTGTGAATTATATGCTCTAAAAAGAGTACTGGAACATTTAGCACACAAAAAAGGAACCATTTATACTGATTCAAAGTATGCTTTTGGGTTAGTACACACCTTTGGAAAAATTTGGGAAGGGGGTTACTAAATTCAAAAGGAAAGGGACTCATACATGAAGGACTCATTTTAGAGGTTTTGGAGGCATTAAAATTGCCTGAAGAAATAGCTGTAGTACATGTTAAAGGACATCAAAGGGGAATGACCTTAGAAATAAGAGGGAATAATTTGGCAGATCAAGATGCTAGAGATGCAGCAGAAAATGGGACCAAAAAAAGGTTATGTTAACTTTGACCCCAGATAAGGAAGAATTGGAAATTCCAAGGCAGAAGAGAAGGAACTAAGTAAGATAGGAGGAAAGAAAGATCAGTCTGGGAAATGGAAACTTTCTGATGGGAGGCAGTTAGTTAATAAGCCACTTACTTAGAAAATATTAGAAAATATGCATCAAAAAACTCATTGGGGTACTCAAGCTCTGTGTGATCACTTTCTAAGAAATTATGGGTGTATTGGGATTTTTGGATTAGCAAAACAAGTAACTGAAAAACGTATAATTTGTCAAAAGGTAAATAAAAAGATAATGAGGAAAACAACATTTGGAGGCCGTGAGTTAGCTCTTCGACCATTTCAAAGCATCCAAGTGGACTTTACTGAACTTCCCCAAGTACAGAGATGGAAATTTTTATTAGTAATAATAGACCATCTAACTCATTTGGTGGAAGCTATTCCCACTGTCAAGGCCACAGCCAATGAGGTATGTAAAACCCTTTTGGAACAAATTATTCCCAGGTATGGGATGGTTAATAAGATAGACATGGATAGAGGAACACATTTTACCTCAAAAATCTTACAGCAAATAACTCAAGCCTTGGGAGTAAAATGAAAATTACATACATGGCATCCACAGAGCTCAGGCCAGGTAGAGAGGATGAACCAGACTTTAAAGAGAACTTTAACAAAATTAATGACTGAAACCCAAATGTCATGGATAAAATGCCTACCTTTGGTTCTACTGAGGGTCTGAACACAACCCAGGTCAGACCTGGGAGCGTCACCCTGTGAGATGATGTTCGGATTACCCTTTCTGACCACCCAACATGAAACTGCTACTTATGAAGTAGGGGAAATGAGCGTTAGAAAATATGTCACCACAATTGCAAAAACTTGAAAATTTGCAGTTGAAAGGGATAATCCCTCAAACCACACCGTTAGAATTTTAAATCCATAATATTCATCCAGGGGAATGGGTACTAGTGAAAACATGGAAAGAACAATCTTTGACTCCACAATGGGAAGGTCTCTTTTCAGGTACTACTGACAACTGAGGCAGTGATCCAGACCAGGGAATGAGGGTGGATCCATGCCAGCAGGATCAAAGGACCTGTGGAAGAACCTAAGGAGTGGACAATAACATCTAAACCGGGTGATACCAAATTGACTCTCAAGTGGGGACTGGGTGGTAATGAACTGGGAGGACCCAAATAATCCAAGGAATGTACAAAGAATTACACCTAATTGGGAAATAAGGCTGAGTTTATACCAGTGGTTTCAAGTACTGCCTGTTCTGAGATGCCTCTGATACCACCCTTGGGAAGGAATATTGCCACTTCAAACAGAGGGATCAGGACTGTTTTGGTCAGAGAATTCTAGTATTCTGGCCTTAGCCTGTGACTTACAAAAAGAAGAGGAGGAATTACAACTTCCATCAGTGCCATGTTGTATACCCTGTTTGATTCATCCTAATACTGGACATGGTAGCTGGGTTAAATGTAAATGTTTAAATTGTGGAAAAAAATGGTATTGTATTTCACACAATCGACACTCTCATTGCAGGAAGTGTCAAGTACCAAATCTGTCCCCTATCCAGATAGAACTCAAAACAACTGAAGTAATAATTTTGCTTTGTGGATGGGAATTATTAGTGCCTGTTGAATGGGAGATACCTGAGGAACAGTGGGAAACTACAATTAAGGAGTGTCAAAAACTATTTGCCTGGAAATTTGNCAGACCAGGGAATGAGGGTGGATCCATGCCAGCAGGATCAAAGGACCTGTGGAAGAACCTAAGGAGTGGACAATAACATCTAAACCGGGTGATACCAAATTGACTCTCAAGTGGGGACTGGGTGGTAATGAACTGGGAGGACCCAAATAATCCAAGGAATGTACAAAGAATTACACCTAGTTGGGAAATAAGGCCGAGTTTATACCAGTGGTTTCAAGTACTGCCTGTTCTGAGATGCCTCTGATACCACCCTTGGGAAGGAATATTGCCACTTCAAACAGAGGGATCAGGACTGTTTTGGTCAGAGAATTCTAGTATTCTGGCCTTAGCCTGTGACTTACAAAAAGAAGAGGAGGAATTACAACTTCCATCAGTGCCATGTTGTATACCCTGTTTGATTCATCCTAATACTGGACATGGTAGCTGGGTTAAATGTAAATGTTTAAATTGTGGAAAAAAATGGTATTGTATTTCACACAATCGACACTCTCATTGCAGGAAGTGTCAAGTACCAAATCTGTCCCCTATCCAGATAGAACTCAAAACAACTGAAGTAATAATTTTGCTTTGTGGATGGGAATTATTAGTGCCTGTTGAATGGGAGATACCTGAGGAACAGTGGGAAACTACAATTAAGGAGTGTCAAAAACTATTTGCCTGGAAATTTGCAAAAAGGAAGTGATGAGGAAATAGAGGGCAAGACTGGGTTGACCGCTGTACTCGCCACCGAGAAGATCATATACACCTGTTACGGGTAGCAACCCCATAGGCATGGGAGGTGGAGTATAAGCCATACCTCTGTTATTCTCTCTGTTATTGTCTGTTATTCCTGTTTCTGTCACTCATCTTTTGTCTTTTCCCTTTTGGGACACTGGCCAAGTTATGTCACAGATGTTACCGAAAGCTGTATATGGAAAGACATCGGGGTTCCTTTTTTATTACACACACCCATATCAACAGTCACTGCTGTAACCCATCCAAATTAGGTAGTTGTATACAAAATAGGAAAAAATACTGGATTGTGGAAAACTTAGGAACAAGTGGTAACAGGTTGGGAAGTAAATGTCTGAAAGGAGAGAGATGGATTTGTTTCACTTTTGCCACTGGAAGTAAAGTCCAAGATTTGGTTAAAGAGCAACTGGTAAGCAAAAAGGCAAAGCCAGTACAGCAATCCAACTCTGTGCCAATTTCATTTCAAGATTTATATACAGAACTTGAACAGCAATTAGAAAATGAAATAGATATCTCGAGACTGGGGAAAAATCTGTTTGTGGAATTGGGGGAAAGAATAAGTAAGGAACTTAACCAACTGTTGGGTCAATGGCGGAGCTTTGATGTCAGAGGAATGGCCATGGAAAGGTAGTAGCTTAGGCCTAGTTGAACTTCTTAAGTGGAACCAGAAAAATACAAAGCGGGGGAAACCGACCAGAAGGGTGGATTTTAAGTTCAACTCTGGTAGGGGAAGAATGCCTCTCGCATTTTCTTAATGAAGTAGGAAATACTCCCTGTAAGAGATATAAAGTTACTAATGGAACTTCTACATGGTGGATCTCTGAGGAACCATCTCTGTATTGGACTCAAGGAAAAATGAAAGAAGGAAATTGTAAATATAATAACAAAATTGGACTTTTTCAATGTAATGATACAGGCAAAAATCCTTAGTATGGGATCCCAGAAATATCCAAATTTTGGGAGAATATCAATCAACAGAAAAATGATTATTGGAAAGCATGAAATGGCTTATTTTGGATATGTGGAAAGAGAGCATACCCAAAACTCCCCTCTAGTTGTAATGGGAGTTGCACTTTGGGAATTATACAGCCAGGATTTTTTCTTCTACCAGGACCAAATGGAGATCAATTAGCAGTTTACTAGGACTTAAAAAGAAATAAAAGAGATTTGATTGGAGGATTCCAAAAATGGAGAGATGAAGAATAGCCCCCTGAATACATAGTGGAAACATATGGGCCAGCCACTTGGGCACAAGATTGGAGTTGGGGATATCAAACCTCAATTTATATGCTGAATCATATTATAAGACTCCAAGCAGTTGTAGAAATAATAACAAACAGAACTGGTCAAGCAATGGAATTAATATCAAGGCAACAAACCCTGTTGAGGGTTTTTTTCTTGGCTGTTGTTTCCCCCACAACCTGCTGGGAACCTACCTCCAGGGCCCTTGAAGGAGATTCCCTTCCGTGAGTTCTTTGCCAGGGATGAAAAACGAGCGAGACTCACTGATTCTTGGTCTTCAGGTTATTGTTTATTCTTTTCTTATCTTGAGGTTGATATACTGTTCACACCAGACTCAGCATGACAGGAGCAAGGCGCAAAATGGACCCTCGATACCCAAAACCAAGGTCTTTTAAAGATATTTGACCCAATTACCTTTTAACACGTATCTTGTTTTTACTTTACTACCAATAACTTCTGCTAATCTACACACGTAACAATTATGCTGCTACCATCTCTAACCAATGACTTTGTGCCACCAATGCTACAGAAAATGAAGAAGAAGGAACAAGAAGGAAAGGAAACCACACCCTAAATCCTCCATTTTGTCTCCCATTCACTCTCACACTAAAACCCTAAAATCCTAAATTCTTCACCCTATGATAGATTCCTACTACTACTGCTACATATCTAGTTCACATCTGTGTTCTCCAACTCATCCAAGCCTTAGCAATTTTTTCCCTGGGACAAAGGTTAAAAACAGTGTCTGACTGGGGGTCAGGGCTCCCTAATACAAGCAGGGAAACACTCCCTGTGCCCTGGATTCCAACAAAACCCAAACAAGAGCTGCAGTGTATCAGAATAGGTTGGCTTTAGACTATTTATTAGCTGAAGAAGGAGGTGTTTGTGAGAAGTTTAATGGTTCAGATTGTTGTTTAAAAATAGAAGACAATGGAGATGCTGTCCTAGATATAGTCAATGATATCAGAAAAATCGCTCATGTACCGGTCCAAAAGTGGGAGTCAATGCTAAAAACTAGCTGGTGGAATAATGTGTTGGGAATAGAATGATGGAAGAAGATAGTGCTACAGCTGGTTTGATATTTCTTCCTTGCTTGATCCCCTGTTTTTTTCGGCTAATCACTAGCATAGTCCAGGACATGCAAGTGGTAACAATGCCTATAGACCCTATAGACCCAAAATTGACTACATCTGGGACTGCACAAAAGATTACGGTGTTAAAGAAACAAAATAATATATAACTAATAGTTATATATATAATTAGTAATTATTAGTCTGAAGATCTGGAAAGTTAAGCCTCTCCTCTCCTCTCCTCTCCNAATCCAGGTAAAATTGAGTAGAGCACCGTTCATGGCAATAAAGTGTAGTAAAAAGATAGGCAATATTTAGTCATAGAGTATGCTTATCTTCTAGGTAAAGGCTGATCAGTAGTAGCTTATTCAGATCAGGACTGGCAGACAGCACCTTCAGAATATATAAAGAGGTTAAATATTTTCTCTTTCCAGTCATACGTACTGCTCTCAGATTTGACTTGTTAAGCATCTTCTGTTATGATGGGTAATACCAGTGAAGGTTGTTTCTACGTAGATGGTGATAAATACTTGTTAGATTTAATATCATGATGATTACATCTTAAATGACAGTTTAAAAGAGTATTTTCAATTAAAAGCTCTGATTTTTTTCTTCTTTAAATTTTAAATTTTAAGTGATTACTACAAAGCCTGAATCTTCATTTCTTGCAGAAAGAAAGCAGATGTTTCCATGCCTGTAGCTGATTTTGTAAAGCAGCTCACTATCTGCAGAAATGCCAAAACTTTCCTTTGTTTTGTTCTCATATGCTTTCACATTATGTATCCTTATGGAAAGTTACTAGACAGTGCACATGTTTCAAGTATTAATTACAAGAGATATAGATGGATCTGTCATTCTGAATCATCTTTGCCAATGCTCATGAAGTAAAATTGTCACATCCATCTAATTTCTGATACATTAGACACTCTTGCTTTGATAACATGGCCCTGCACAATTTTATCAGTATGTGTATCAAGCTTTCATCTATTTTTTTATTCCATTCTTCAAAGATAAAGAGAAAATCTTACAAATAGTCCAGAAAAATGAAATTATGGCCACCTGTGGTCAAGAAAAATAGTGTCCTGTATGGATTCAAGCAGCCTTGTTTGCCACAGAGATTTGCATTTCCAGTATATGTTAGAAGTTGCATTACTAAAGGAAAAAAAGTTGAATAGGGAAGCATAACTAAAATTCAAAGTTTGCTAATGAAAAAAAATTCTATTATCCAGATCTGATTTAGAAGGATGTAAGATTATTCAGAAATGTCCTTTGATATGAGGACATAAGGATTAAATAGTAATTCAGTGCATTTTGTGGTTTGTTATGTGATTAATCAGATTTAATATAAAGAAAACTGAAAGGGAAGTTAATGAAAAAACATTAACAAGCTGATAATTTGTGTTCAAGCAGAATGTTTTCACTTTGTGCCCACTAAATGTCTCCTGAAAAAATTGTTTTAATATATTATTTTAGTATATATTAGACTCTTTGTATTTCAGTTTCTGTTGTTTCTACTTGGATGTTGCAGAGTGCTATTTTATAAGAGAGAAGAAAAGAGAACTATTTTTCAGTTCTAGAAGTAATTGAGTGATTTCAAATAGTGGAAAACCTATATAGTGTCTGGAGCAGGAAAATAAGGAAATGCTGAGAAAAATTGCCAATAGCCAAAAACCCCCAAGATATTTCATGAAAATGATGGTCCATCATTGGGTACATACAAGCTGGTACATCAGTGGGTTTTTTGGAGGTATCTGAATTCAACAGTCAAAAATTAGAATCTTAGTAATTGCCAGTATCTTTTAAAAGATCTTTGTAAAAGGACAGAGTCGGTGCATAGAGCTCAAAGAGATGATTTTATATATTGTATATGATAAAACTACAAAAAAATTAATTTTCTTCATTGCTTTTACAGTAGTAAGAAGGTGGAGGATGGGGTTTTTTACCTTTTGCACCTATTTTTTAATAGACAAAGTATGGAGAGATCCTTAAGTGGTAAAATATTCCTGTGAAGACAGGGAGGCCAGTAGCTTAAAATACGAAAGAAGAAACAAAACTGAAAATTACATGAGCTAAGCAAATACTGGCAATGGAATTGAAATGTAGCAATAAAACCAAACAAACAAGCAAACAAAAAAAAACCCAACAACAACAAAAAACCAACCAACCAAAAAAAACCCCAAAAAACCAAGACACCCAAGTAGTAAACTTAAGAGTGAAACACCAAATTAATTCAAAGGGTGAGAAAAGCATTCCTTGTAAGAAAGAGATACTCATATTTGGAAAGCTAAGAAAACCAGGATTTGTCAAAAATCAAAGTAGAATAAAGGCAAAAGTAGAAAAAAATCTTTTTGCTGTGGTTAAGAAAGAAAATATAAGCCCATGCAGTTTTGAGAGATACTGAAACTTTGATGACAGCACAAAAACTCCAGCCATAGAGAAAATTTTTTGTCAAGTCTGAAAAAACACATTTCACTGTTTTTCTACAGTACACGGTTATGTATAATTATCCAATATATGGTACTCTTTCAGTTACAAAATCAAACAAACAGAAAAAGTCCTTCAAAACACAAAATATACTGATATTTTTAGGTAGACCACTTGAGATCTTTCTTCTTTTTCAATTCAGTTTCATAAATTATTACTTTTATTAGCTATTTTTTTACAAAGCTTTTTCATTTTGTTAACAATAATTTAGAAACCACTTTCACCAATTTGAGATAGGAAATTAGCTGAAATTGATTCTTCTCCAAAGAGTTTCAATGAGTCAGAAAATTTCACTTAACAATCAGTTGTTAAGTCTGTATCAGCTCTCCTGCGAAACCTTAACAGTAATATTCTCACTTCGTATTAAACTATTGATTCCCCTGCATTGAAAGGATGGTACTTACCCCTATAATTATGAAGAAAGACTATCCTAGTATTTTTGCCCAAAGAAAATACAAAAAGAGGCTTTCAAAGAAGAACCTGGCTTCTGTACAAATCACCATTATATTTGTGTGTATACAGAATATATAATTTCTGAGAGTATAAAGAATGATGCCTAGATTGCAAAATAGGTCAACTTTGAATTGAACATTACAAAGTGTATGTATAATTTTCATTATCTTTCTCATTTGAAAATAATGGTGCTCTCACAACACTTACGAATGAAAGTATCTTAAATTTGTTCAGTTGGTATGACTGAAGCATACTTGTTGGGGATTTTAAATTTTTTGGGGATAGCAGGATACAGTGTACTATGCCATGGATAGAAAAAGACAAAGGAACCTCAACAGCTCAATTAGATTACTCTTCTGTTCTAGATTAGTAACATAGATACTGTTGCCAGAACAGTTATAGGGAAGACCCATTTCCCAGAGGTAAACAGTGGAAAAAAAATTGAAGTTTATTTTGTTCAAGAACCAGCCATAGTAGATGTGTTTCTGGAACAGAAGGTTTTAACGTTTTGGGGAAAGAAAAAAAAGAGGAAAAGAGACCTACAAATTAATATTAATCTAGTTTGCCTTCAATCAATAGCATTCCTACCTAATAGGGAATTAGGTAAAACATGTTCTAAATTCCAGCACAGTATACAGATCATTCCTAGGGAAAAATAAAAACCAAACAATCTTGCAACAAAATTCAGCTTCATGAAAAGCATCTCGTCACTCAACTTCAGTCTTTCACTGATTGCCAAAGTCAAATCCCACTTATGTATAGTCCCTTTAATAAAATATATAGTTAAACCAGAAGATACTGAAACCAAACACCATGTATCCATCAGCCTCAATAACTTTGAGTAAGATCTGTACACAATGAGTTCTCCATTTGCTATTTAACAGCATTTCCAATAGAATAAAGGGTTGTTGTTTGCTTTTTCTTTCTTTTCGAGAAAAAGAAATAATACTTTTATGAAGAGAAGACATATGAAAGAAAGACAATCATAACAATATATTGTCAAAGGTTTTTTGCGGTTGCTGAACAAGAAGTTTGCAATTCTGGGATACAGTAAACAGAATCTCAGGTACTAAATTGTCTTGTATGTAATTTCTGATGGAAATACTTTATGCATTTTGTTACTCTATGAATATTTTTGTGCAATTTTTTTCTCTTTGATAATACGTCTTAGAACATTCCATAAATGTTGTTTCAATAACATTTGGCTTAATGAAAACCCTGAGAGATGAAAATGTATACAAAACATTAACTTATGCTTAAGAAAAGACCAGAAGGTCCTTTGCAAAAGCCACTAGGATTTTTCAGATTAGAGAAAGCTTATAGAGATTGTTCATTATGAATCCCCTGCATTTCAAGATCAAAATATTTGTTCAGCATTTCAAAACCCAAAAATCTTTATTATCTTTATAATATAAAATATTATATCAATTCATAATCTTATAATTATTTGAAACTCACTGTTGCTCTTACAAGAAAAATAACAATCAGCATTGGACAGACTACTAGAGAAGGAAAGGAACGTATAAACATACCAACTAGTTGTCAAATAGAACAGAAGACTGCCAATTATAGTTAGGAGTACTTACAAACCACTTTTATTATTTAATATTTTATTTTATTTACAAAAAAGAATTTTAAATAATTAAGCAGCATTATGGGTCTGAATTTCTGGTGGGGAACAGAGAAGGACAGGAAAATTCCCATGATACGGTGAAAAAATTGAGTGAAGCAGTTAGAACACTGACATTTCACACAGAATACCTTCATAAAGATGATATTTTCTTTCTTTTGTAGCAAAGCTATCAGGATTTGAAATAATAAATATTCAAATATCATTTAAGATGCCAGAAACGCCTATTGGGATTTACAGAGTGCTATAGATTTCATTAATAATCATTGAGCAATAACTATTGTGGAGACTGAGCTATTCTGTGACTTTGTTATAAATAACACTAGAAGAAAGACATTGAGGGGCTGGAGTGAGTCCAGAGAAAGACAACAGAGCTGGGGGAAGGTTTGGAGCACAAGCCTGATGAGGAGCAGCTGAGGGAGCTGAGCATGTTTAGCCTGGAGAAAAGGAGGCTCAGAGATGGTCTTCTCACTCTCTAAAACTCGCTGACAGGACGGTGTAGCCAGGTGGGGATTGGGCTCTTCTGCCAAGTAGCAAGGGATAGGTCAGGAAAAAATGGCCTCAAGTTGCACCAGAAGAGACTTAGACTGGATATCAGGAAAAAGTCTTCACTGAAAGGACTGTCAAGCCCTGGAACAGGCTGCCCAGAGAATGCTATAGTCATTGTTCCTGGAGGTATTTAAAAGAATTGTGGATGTGGCACTTGGGGACATGATTTAGGGGTGTCCTTGCCAGTGCTGGGGGAATGGTTACCCTTGATGGTCTAAAGGGTCTTTTCCAACCTAAATCATTCTATTATAAGAAACAGAGCTAGAGCATCTTCTTTATTTATATATCAGTATCTCTATAGCTCTCTAAGATATCAAAGAAATTTAAGAGAGAGTGAGATGGAAGCAATGATGAACAAAGCAAAATTCCAAGGAAAATAAAGGATTTGGCATGGCACAGGAATTCCTGGTGCTGGAGTTTGCAAATCACATCTCAAGAAAAGAACCTGCCACAGCACAAGAAAGACATTTGAGATAGTCGTAGCAAAAACACATTTTATTTCAAGCACCAGTTTCACAGAAGCAGTTTCAGGATTTAATAACCCAGAGCCAAAAGGAGAAGGAAGCATTTTAGCCTTTCCTCAGCAATAAAAGCTGGACTAAAAGAATGTGCAGGTGCAACTTATTTGTAGATTTAACTTTTGGTTGTTTTGGTTTTTATTTTTTTCTTCTGATAGAAAATATCAATATCTAGTCCCCAAAGCAAAAAGATGTGGGTTCTAGTACTCTGTTTCAAATTATCAATATGGATGCTTTGATATTTTTCTAATATTTTGGATCTGAAAATCATGTTCATTTCTTTCTACCCCCAAAACAGTACAACAAACACTTACAGACAGTTATTACACCCTATTTCACAAAAACCCAAAAGCCAATTTACAGTTTCTTTACAGGACAGTATCAAATCATACCTGACAGCAACAGAACAGAGTTACAGAACTCCTTCAGACACAGCTGGATAGTGTAAAGTATCAAGATGGTCTTGACAAAAATGCACAACATATTGCATAATTTTAATTGTTAACTACCTTGAAATGTTGCTATTAAATAAATACAGATATAAATAGCTGAAATTAAAGAAGGGATGCTTCATGCTTTTCACAGGTTGACACACAACATGGATAAAATCAAAGAATTTTTTTTTGTCAAGGACAGGGTAACAGAATGTACAGCTAACAACACTAGACATAAATTCCAGTTCTTTACATTACGGTTTGCTCAGCTACATACTCTTCAACACAGTTGTGTATAAAAGTCAACATCATGATGGATCCTTGAAATTTTTAACCAATGACTCCTTCATAGTTTATGCACATTTTTTAGAAGCGGAAAAATATAGTACTGAGATTATTTTTATAAAGCACCAATCTGGTTTGTAACAGAGCAGAACTGACTAACATGGATCCAGATTTCATTTTGAAACACACAGTAGGTCACCTCAACATTTAATGGATTCAGTTAAAGGGATCCATGAGCTAAAGTCATTATAACTGTATCCATACTTTTCAAATTAGTTTTACATATATACATTTGAGATTATAATTTCCTGCAGACTTCTTTATTTTTCATGGTGAAATTCACCTGAATGACAATTAATTTTGTACAAGAATGGATGAACAATACTTAGTTTAGAAAATAATTACAAGAATCAAAAAAACGGTAATTTGAAAGAATAAAAGACTTTATCTTTTAGGGATTTTTTCCCTATTATTCTCATTCTGTATCTGTCGGAAATTTTATTTGAGATCTAGTCTTTCATAGGTTGAGAGGAATCCCTAATAGTCTTGAACGAAGTTCAAGGAGGAAAGAAATATTTTGCAAATGGCATATTCATAATAATCTCTATCCGTCAAATTTCTATAAACTGCTGTTGTCAACTGCAGCTGAAATTGCACATACTGCTTCACATTTATTTTAGGTGATCACCTAAAATCTTGACAACAGAATGAAATACTTCCCTCACATTAAAATTTCCCCAACATTAAAATCAACTCCATAACTCTAAGAAAAATAGGAAATCTTTAGTAATTCAAGGAGCTATCTAATTAGTATCCTGGCCAGATTAAATAATTTATTTAAAGTTCTACTTGTCACTGTACTAATTACTTCCTTTAAATCATGGAAAGCAAAAATAATACAGCTATAAATGTATCTGTGTTACTGAATATAAAGAATTTAATAAAAACATATACACTTTAAAAGGAAGAAAAAGAAAATGCTTGACCTTCCATCTCAAATTTTTTGATAATGTAATTCAATTTGTTATCATAAGCACAACTTGGCTTTTGTTACAGCAAGGATTTGAACACCATGTAACATCTTCAATTTAAGTTTAAGACAGGGAAGAAACAGTAATTTGACAAATACTTTCCTTTTAAGTAAGTTTCTTAAGAAGTCATGAATTTAGGAGGCAAAGAAAATGTAAGTTAAAGTAGTTGAAAGCACACAGTGCTCTGGTTTTGAAGGTTGTTTAGAAATCTTCACAAAATATTGTCATCAAAGGAAAAAATACACAATTACTGTGTATTGAATGCATATTTTTATTTCTCCATTATGGATTATAATAATTTGAAAACAAAAATACAGTATTTCAGAAAGGTTTCAAGAAACACAAACTAGTACATAAGTTCACAATAGATTTCTTTTCTGTTAAAACAACCACCCACCCACAAACACTTCCTTGGAAAGCAAATGATTTTTCTTTGTCTTGAAATTAGGATACACAGATCACCCTGAAATCTTATTAAAAATCAGACTAATTATGTGCTCATGGATGTAGCATCCTGCCAGAGATTGCCTTCAAAAAGTTGTGTGAGGAAGACAGTAAAAAATGGCAATTGAAGGCAACCTCTGGCTCATTAGAACACCCACTTCCTGCTTCTCATAGGAGTGAGGTGGCATAATTTTTTGTTGAAACTGCAGCCAGTTCAATACTCTTCTCATATATTTATGAAAAGCACAAGTCAGTACTGTGATATATAAGCACACCTTATGACAAAAGCCAAAAAATATCAAAATATAAATATTTCTCTCAGTACTGGGCAGATTTCTAGTATTTCCCCCAGCAAAGGAGCATTAACATTTCTGTTGTGCTTTGGTTAACAATTTAACTTTTCCGTCTGTGATGAAACTACATTTTCTGCTTTGCAAGGGGTGTCTACTGGTTACTTAACCAAGTATTTTGCTTTGTGGTTTTTGTATGAGAAGTGCAATTTTGGAGTAATGCAATAAAGTGATAACATTAGATTTATCTCTGTTCTCACCTCCAGAAAAAAAAATATAAATATGTATTTTTCTTTGCCTTTCATCATGGTTTTCATAGGTAAAGTTTTCAGGATTGTGAATATCAGGTAAACATACAGCAACTGCACAAGAGACCACAAAAGCAATGTATCTTTTCAGTTGCTATTAAAGTAGAATTTATTTATCTCTACAAACGTACCTATCTCTATAAACGTATCCTATATCTATACAGTATTTTTTGCCTCAGTATTCACTACAAAGTACCTCTACAGCATTTTCTTTCATGTTCATTTAATGATTATTATTTATTATTTATGTTAAGTGTGCAACAAATGGATAGAAAAGGTAGAATTCTAAGCTTTCTATACTCGACAGTTAACAAACATGAGAGGCCTATCCTTACAATTTTGCCATTCAACCAGTGTTTAAACTCTAAATTTGTCTTAAGAAAGATAAATGTGCAATGTGTTAAATAATAAATAGCATTTTTAATTCTTCAATATTCAACTTTGTTCCAAATTTTAGCCTCTTTTCACTCTATTTACCATAGATTATGTGGACAGATTATTTTCCAGTTTTATTTGCAAACATAACAACTCTTCAAGTTAGATTATATTCATATACAGAAGCAAAGTTAAAATCAGCTTGGATATTAGTCTTAAAATGCCAAGAATTTTTATCAAGGAACTTATGGGGAAAAGAAAATAGTAATAACTTTGTAGCTTCATTTAAAGATAACAAATGCAGAAGATTGATAAAACAGTACTTTCCCATTTTATTTGCACATGAATTAAGCTGTATGAATCCAAAGAAGCTAAGTAATATAAAGAGAAACTGTGAAAACCAAGCAAGCACACAGGATGTACAATCAATGAAGTAAACAGCTATAAACCCAAAGGCCTTATAACTAAGAAAAAGAACACTTTTATTCCCCAAAGTATTCAGAAGTGATCACCTACAGGAATAGTGTATCTCATCTCTTACTTGATCTCATGTATCTTTAGGCCTAGGGCTATATCAAATGCCAGTGTTTTAGAATTTTATTCCAAATATGATTAATTATGTTTTTAAATGCTTCATCAGTTTGTGTATTATCTCCTTTTCCGACTTCTTTGACAAGCATCTCTGTAACTAAGAATGCTGACATTTGCAGCATAAGTATTAATCAGAAAACAAAAAATTGTTTCTTTGAGCAACCTGTTATCTCAAAGAAATTTTGTATTAGGATACATAGGCTTAAGGGTGAAGAGTTTTGCTGTGGAGTCTTGCTATGAAGAGCCAATTCACACCTAAGAACATCTAAAGGGTAACAGCAGAAGAAGATATTGGACCACTTAAAGAACACAGTGGTCAATCTCTGTCTTCACTGCTGCTGCCAAAACCCCAAAACCGCCACCAGGCTTTAGGAAAGGCTTGTTTGGGCTATTACTAGTAGGATGTGGAATTTCTCCCTTCAGCTCATTGTTTCCCAAGGCATTCAAGATATTGCTACATAAAATTCATGTTCTACAAAATGTAAGGACTTTTCTGGTAGCTCACATGCACAGGCTTGATAGACTCTCTCCTGCTCCAAGTGAGATGCAGATTACCCTCGTAGTTCTGTGAGCAGCAGAATGAAAAGCTGAATACTATAGCAGGATTTTTTTTCACACAGTTGGAGTAGACTGAGAGACTCTTGTACCACCATTTTCTGTGCTACTGCTTTTCCAGGAAAGTTTGTGTAGGTTGCCGAACCACTTTCCCCAAACACTGAATCTAATCAATTTTTTGAGAAACAGGCAGAGAAGGAAAGGAAACAGAACTATAAAACAAACACAAGAAAAGAAATAACTTCTAAATGCCTTTTCCTTCCTCAACTCCTTTTGTTTTCATTAATAAGTTGTTTAATTAAGCTTTTGCTTAATACCTGCACAGTCATTTTGTTCCTAGGACTCTTTTAGAATTAAGATTTACTTTGGACAAGAGGCTAATGAGGCTGGCAGCAATATTGTAATTCTTTGTGGAAAACACAGAAGACATTGCTTCCACCATTAAACAAACCGAATTTCAATACCTGTTTACACAATCACTTTCATTACACATTGGAGAAATTTGGTTCCCCATGTCCATATGAACAAACCCCATCTTCTGGATGTGGAGAAATTCAGTAGTCCCCAAAGAATAGCTATCAGGTTCATCCATCCCCTGTTGAATTAAAGTGCTCACAGACAAGAGCAAAGTGTTAACATAGGGAAGAAAGAGCTTTAGGACAAAGGGAGAAACCTGTCCCTGTAATATTATTTTGGGCGGAAATAAATAAAACCACTCAGGATGTTGAAATATGTCAATCATGTAGGCACAGACTTGGCAAACATCACTATGCTAAAAGACCAATAAAACAAATAATTAGCTTGAAATTAGCCAGGATTCGTCAGAGTCTTTAAAGTAAAAGACATACTTAATTCTCTTATTGTATTAATAAACTGTGATCATATTTTTTTCGTTTTCCTGCTCCATAAGAGGGGACACTACAGAACCATGGACATCTCCTGACATGTGAGATTATCCCTACTGATTCACGTGAGTTACTGCAAAGCTATTTTTTTGATGCTAATATCCTTAGTACATTCCAAAAACCAGTAGTATTTGGCTTAATTTTTTATAATTTTACCATTTTCAATCTAAGATGTTTCATAGATTTCATCTTTGAATACAAAAATCAATCATCTATGTAGTATGTTAAAGGTTACATAGTGTTCCTTAGGTCAGTACAATTCTGACAATTTAGTAACAGTAATGTTGGCTTTGTCATTGCCTGTTATTTTTACTAAGTAGCATATTCAGAGGGCATTTATTACATTTAAATTCATTGGCTCAAAATACTCCCTAGAGACTGATTTTTGAAATAATATGCATACTTCCCATGCACAATTGTAAAGAAACACTGCCCTCTTCTGCCAAACCAGGATGAATTTCCATAGAGACTTGCTTTGATTTGGAAAACCAAACTGGATTAGAACAGATTTAAAACACCATTTTTTTATAGAAATAAGGCTATGCATTATGGTCAAATAATATGTTTGAAAATGTTAATTTCCTTTTTTTGTTCTTTCAACTCAATCAGTGAAATTTCTCTTCTCCCCAGTTCAAAAAGACTTTTAAGAGCCCCTAAAAATGGAGATATATTTCAATAGTTTTGTTTCATAAACAAGAACATCAAATTCTACAGTTATTTTCTTGTATGAGTAGATCTGCTTATAATAGAAATTTCATAAATCCAAGCTCTAATTTTTCCTTCTTTAGAGATTTATGTATTGGGATCTCTGGTAATTATTGTTGTGTTATTTTGGCACCTTTATCCATTTACCTACATTTTATAATATTTTGTTTTCTCAGAGGAGAAGAAGAGTACTTAATATCTTGTGCAAACCTAATAGCTTTACCAACATTTGAAAATGGAGCAATATTAATTCTTCCATAAAAAGCAATATTTAATTTCTAAAACAGTATCCTTCACCCAGCCTGCCTTGAATATTCACTGTCTAAAGTGTACTCCTGATATCAAAGTAGAAAACCTACTCTGTGGGCCTACTAGATAATTTCACTAATATAGTTATCATCAAAGTGATCAACACAGAGAGTAAAAAACATCCTCACTGCTTTTGCCAAAAAAATAAATTTACAAAATAGCTTTATACATAAAATTCTGTACCTAAGATACCTCTTAAAAACATGTGAAAGATAAGACAATAAGGAGAAATCAGTCAGGTTTCACAAGCATTTATAAACTAAAATCTAAACCATCTTAAGATATTTTTACATACAATGTTTTCCTCTAAAGTGATTTCCCCACATTATTGAATTAAGATATTTTTGGTGACATTTGCATCCCATTCCTTTAAAGACTTTGAATTTAACTTTACTTAATAAAACCTTTGAGACATAACTCTTTGAGAGTTCTGAGGGTTATGTGAGAATATCTTTAAGATATTCTAACAAAGCACCTCCAAAAGAGTTACCTTTTTTGCCTCCAAAAGAGTTATTTTCCATGAACTGGACCTTTCTGTTGAAGTGCACAAATATTGCCAACTTCAGGATAAAATTTTTAAAATTTAAATAAAATGTTACAAATACCAAGTTCTGTGCCAAAATATTTACAAATTATATAAAAGCATCATAATTAAAATTTCAAAATAAACCCCTCACATTAGATCATATTTTCAGTAATGGTTATTATTCATGCTGTAATTATGAATTTGAAATCCTTTTTAAAAAATTATAAGCAAATGACATTAACTGAATGTCCATTTAAGTACATAGTTTCAAACTGGTCCAATATGAACCCACAGAAAACCTATTTCAAATGTGTTTGGCTTTTAGTCTCATGTTTACTTACAGAAGTTTTTAGATAAGTGATTTCAACCTACCTAAAGTATATGAAAAAAGTGACAGAATTTTTCTCCTACATTTTTGTCTCCATATAACAGTAAAAAGCTGTATCGTTTGGTTGCCTCCAAGCCCCCTGCAGACTGCACATTACAGACTCTCAGAGAACTCTACAGAGAATAAATATAGGACAAAGGGTGTCTTATTTTTCTTGTCTTTCTCTTGCTGTTCTCAGCAGATAGTGGGACTGTATTTTATCTCTTGTAGTTTCATACTGGCATTCAATACTGGATCTAAACACTCCTTCCCTCCTGCTGCATCATAGGATTATAGTGTTACAGAGCATCATAAGGCTTTGGAAAATAATGCTGAAAACAATTGCATGTAATGTTTCAAGGTTTCTGAAGTAGAAAAACAAGAGTATTCCAGTCAATATTCCTGGGGAACAAGTGTCATCTTTCACATAGTGCATGTCAGCATTTTTAAGCTTTAAAAACTTCTAGAATTGTAATTTTATGAAAAGTTATTTGTAGGAGTGTGTCCCCTGTTGACGGGGTGACCAAATTACAAGAGAATTTCCAAATACCCTTTGTCTGCTAAAAAAGGCAAAGACCCCAGAAAGTTCTCTCNTTATTCTTTTAAAGATACTCCTTGAGGAATATATTTGGACCCAGAAGAAACAGGGGAGAAGAAAAAAAAAAAAAAAAAGACTGGGAAGTCATATCAGAGAAAGGGCAAATATACATATTTTGACAATGCAAATTTTTTAGACAAGCTTTTATGAGTAAAGAATGTGGAATTGTAATACTTGCTAGTAATAAGTAATAAAGGAAATTGATTTGAAACAACCAGAAGAAATATGTATCTGGTCAGAGAAATAGGGAAAACTAATATTGAAACAGTGAGAGGAGACAGCTGCCAGTAAATTCATAAAGCCTTAGACTCCAAGATAAAAAATGGTTTAGATATTTGAGGGGTTAGAGAGCTATAACACTTTCAATAGATAGTTGGGGATTTAAAAAAACAACAACACCCAAAACAAAACCAAACAGAGTTATGCTTCCAGGTTAAAAAACCAAGCAAACAAGGGTGTGTCCAACTTCTACTGTTTAAACAAATCCTATCCACTGTAGGAAAGGCCAACAGGATAAAAAACTGCATGAAAGTTAGGCAACAAAAAACAAACCAAACCAAACCAAACCAAACCAAACCCCACAAAAAACCAAAACAAACAAACAAACAAACAAAAAAACCCCAACCAAACAAACAAATCCCCAAACCAGAACAAGAGATCATGCCCTTGTCAGATTTAATAAAATGCCTGCTATGGGTTTCAGTAAAGTCGCTCTCCAGTGTGATAAGATTTGAGGTGTGATTGAAGTTTTTGTTGTTTCCCTGCTTGTAAATGTCAGACTAAGGCAATAGAGAGCCCCACTTCTGACAAAAAGGCAAACTGGAAGGTAGATGGTTAGGCTGACAATGTAACAAGAAAGAGTTTGCAATTGCAGTCCTTTCTCATCAATTACAAGCCTTTACAAAGCAAAACATTCAGCACCATGGCTGCATGAAAATGTAAACTCACTATTTTTAATAGGTGCCATTAAATTATTGCATCACAATGATCATCCTTTTGGCGCTTATTAAATATTGACTTGCAAAATTAATTGAAATATTCATGTAAGTTTTCTTAATAACTTGAAAATATTGATACTGATAATAATTATGGAGGATTTTCAACTATGTCATTTTTTTCTAGATTGCCACAGGACTGAATATTTTTATCCCCCTTTAGTATTTCTAATCCAGAATTACATTATGGCAAATGCATAGAGCATTTTGCTCAGGAAAGGTCCTAACCATTGAGAGTAACTAGAATACAAACAGCAAGATATTTCTTGGTCAATAACTGTTACAAAATTATTAAAATAGTACTTGGTCTGAAGATTATACATAGAATTTCGTAAGTTTAAAATGTCCATTTATCTTGATTTGAACAGTGTATGTTTTTGTTGTTTAAATGGTTGAAGAGCTTAATTTTCCAGTTATAACTTGTTGTATTTTGAAAGACAGGTGTCTGCCAAGTAAGGCAGGAACCTCTCTTGGAATGGAAAATGCAACCCCTTTCCCTCCAAACTATTATAACTTACAGTTCTTTACATATATATATATACACCAAACAAGGCAGAAAAACAGCAACAGCAGCAGCAACAACAAACAAAAACCAGAAAATCAGTAGCAGCCTTCTCTCAGCTGTCGAGCACTTTCCCCTTTGGTGTAGTTACGGTCACGGCCGGCAGGGGCGCTGGTGGCTCCCGGCCGGGTGGGGCAGGTGCGATGATTCCTCTGCAGCTGCAGGGGGCGCTGTGGCGTGAGCTCAGCCATCCCTCCATGTGGTAATGACGAGTGAGCCGGTGGGAGAGAGGAAAGGAGATTCCTTACAGACTCACGTCAGGAAGCCAATCCCGGTGCCACTCCTGACGGCAAAATGGTCTGTAGCAGGAACCTCAGAGCAGCAGGCTGGAATGGCAGAGGCAGGCACACCCAGGGTGACAAACAAAATGTAGCAGAAACTCCACAGCCATAGCAGGAATCCTGGGGTGTCCTGGTGGGCACGGGATGTTGGGTTAAAGTGTAGCAAAAAACCCTATGCAGCCGCAGAAAAAAGTGGGGCTGGGCAGTGGCACCCAGGCTTCCGCAAACAGCCCGGACACACTCCCTCAAAATGTGGGGGGCGGATTGGGGTCCTGGGTTTTCCCTTGAGGCACCCAAGGAGATGGTAAGATCCGGTGAGATCAGGTCTTCGATAAGGTCCCAGTTCAATGGCTGCTCTCAGGAGCAAAGCCTCACTCACAGTAGAAGCAGTAAAAGATGGAATTCCGTGGTGGCAGCGAATTCTTCCCACAGCAACCACAGACCAGCCATCTCCCCTCTGATCCAAGAGCAAGAGAGAGTGAGGAGCTGATTCCAGCCCCCATGACCCCCCAGCCAAAATCTCATGGTATCTCTCCCCAAGAGAAAGTCCCTCAGCTAAGAGAGTAGTAGCAAGCTGCACCCTTCCCTCACCTCCTCCCCACAGCAACCACTTTTGTCTCCTAAGTATTGGTCATTCACATCTCATCGGCAACAAATGGGACAAAATTCCATGAGAAAAAGAAAAGAAAAAATAAAGAAAAATCCTAACCTCCAACATAACTCTTCAAAGTTATTGATTATCAATATTTTCTCAGAAAAAAAAAAGATCAGGTAATGGAAAGCTTCCATTTAAACATTTGATGTATTAAATACATCAAATGTGATCAAAGTATGAATCATTCAGTAACTTGCATATCTCATTCTGACTAGTTATACAGTATTGGACATATAACACCGAATCTTTTTAAAGAAATTGTTTTTATTTCAGAGCATTTCCTTGATTTTACTATTTTACTTCAGTACCCTCTCTTCACCCCCTGTGTCTTTCAAAATGAATTTTTTACTAACAGCATAGCTGAAGAGAATCCAACATATGTGTTCCTTGGTTTTGTGTTCAGACAAAATGAAAGTAATTCTTGTTTTCTTCATAGTTTGCTAAGAGACTGTCATATACAATCCTTACCCTCAAGGAAAGGGGATAAAAAAGTTAATGAGAATAATTGTAAAAAGTAAGCAGTGCATGCACTGCAAATACATATGCAACATAGCTGAGTTTTTTCTGCAAGATAAAAGCAATTATCACTCATAATCAATAGCTAAAATTTTCAACTTAAAAATCTAAACTTCAACCTCCCACTGAAATGGAAAGGTAGGAGGAAAGTATGTTTTTGATTAGACTGTTTTAAGTAAGTTGTTGCAATTTTCTTAATCTATACTTCATAGATTAGTATTTTTTTTGTGGCTTTTAGAAGCAGAGACAATCTGAATATGATGTCTTACAATACACATAATTAATCAATAGAAAATGGTTTATGCAACATTTGTTTGTTTACAAAGTGTTCTTGTAATAGTTCCACAGAGTGGAAAAAAAACCAAACAGGCTCACAGAGGCAAAATGTAGGGTTTGGGATCTGCTTTGTTCGTTACTCAAGTACCTTAAAAGAATATATGTCCAGTCCTTTATGAGATTAGAGTATCGCCTATGCTGAGGCTTGCTAGAGTAAGGCCTAAATTTGAATTTGAAATGCTCCTGACCAAGAGCTTTCATTTGAAATTTCAGCTGAGCAGTCACAACCAAACTCAACAGTCGTTAAATACTTGCTATGGAAAAACTTCATCACTTCGTAAGTCTGTCCCTGTCTTTGATGATTAGGTTTTTTCTCCTCAGAAAACTTGCACAGCTCCCCATAGGAGGAGTTGGACCACAGCAGCAGGTCACAGTGTCCTTGAGGCTCTCATCTGGAAGTGGGCATTTCCTGGTGACCCTCAAGTACCAAAATTTTCTGGACTAAAATTTCATAAGTAAATATGCAGTTTGGGAATAAGTAGAGCCTCTTTTCTCTTGTGCTGTGAAAGGTTGGCTGAAAAGCCTTCTACTGTATTCAAAGTATTTTCTTGTCAAAGATGATGAATGATGCTAAAAATAAAGTGAGATGTATAAGGTGCGACTGTATCCTCCAGTTCCCCTTCGAGAGGGCTTTATTCTCACCAAGATGCCTTTTAGACTATCAAAATAAGGTCTAAAAGCAATTTGAATGCATAAATTGAAAATATTACTTCAAATTAACTTCCAGAGGTGCAATCAACTGGGTACTAGACTGGGACACAGGCACCAGTTCAATTCTGGTTTTGCTATTGGCCTGATGGGTAACCTCGAGCAAGACACTTCACATCTGTGTTTTCCTGTTAATCTTTTAATCTGTTTAAACTGCAAGGACTTGAGGAGGTTATTGTCCCTTGCTTTGTGTTTGTATGGTGCTTAGCACAGTAGGACCTGCTGTAATATGCTGTTGATGTAATTCATAAAACTAAACAGCTAATACAAAAAGCAAATAGGTCTAAGAGACCAGACCCAAAGGATTTTCACATTTTATTATGCCATGAGATTCAAACCAGACATTTTATAGGCAAAGTTAAACCCATCTGAAAATTAATTTACAAATATGCAGTCTTCCAATGACCATACTATTAAGAAAATAAAAAATAAAATAATAAAAAGCAGTGTGATGCCTGTCCACTCCCCTTTTGTGTTCTTATCTAACAAACCAAGAGATTTGCTCTTCCTCCTGTTTCAGCCATCAACCCTGAAAAATAAAAGTGGAACCTGAAAATCAATTTAGATTCCTTGTGTTTAAAAGAGGATCAGTACAGTTAGCGACCGAATTTTCAGCACACTTGCATGCAGTCTACCACTAGTAATCATGCAAGAGCTAGAAAATAAATTTGGGATCCTGACATAACAACCCTGTGCTACTGATTGAGCGGACCAAATAATTCCTTTGCATACACACACTGCATACTGCAAGGGTATGCAAGGAAAGGTGTTGGCCCACATGACAGAAATATATTGGCAGTGACAGGCTGCCAATTTTTATATATAGGCAAGTCACTTTCTCACATACCCACAGATAAAATTACTATGCTCAACACCATATAGCACAGGATGAATGTCAATGATTATAGAGAAGTTCCTCAGGTTAGGCTTGCTTCAAGCAGAAAGCACGCAAATCATTCCCAACATACCTTCAAAGTCTGACTGCCTAATTGCAAGTATGAAGCCACACTATGAAACAAAGCAGACAAGAAAACTATATGTAAAACTATATAAATGTGTTTATTTACCACCAATTTTCTGGGTTTGATATTTTTTCATCAGGGTATGATGAAATGCTGCCAATTTGTTCAATGCTGCAGTCTTCTCTGAAATATCTGTTCTTGTCCAAGACAACTAGTATTTCCACTCAATTTGTAACAAAACCAAAGATGAGCTTATCTGAATAGACTGAATGGCCCTGCTAAATGAAAAAGTACTTACTCAAAAACAGAAGAACAAAAAGGATAAAAATTAACATATTTCAGGATTACAAAATCCATTTCTGGCAATCCAGCTCCTTTTCCGCAAAGCCACTTTTCAGTCACTTGGCCCCAGCATATACATGGACCTGTTCTTTACAGTAGAGAAAACTAAACACATTAAGACTTTTGTCATACATGGCGTAAGTGCTCTTAATTTCTAATATATCTGATCTTAAACCAGGTAAGTTCTGTCTTTTAAATGTAGCAAAATCACAGAATCACAGAATATGATGAGTTGGAAGAGACTCCCAAGGATCCTCAAGTCCAACTCCTGGCCTTGCACAGCACCATCCCCAAGAATCCTCCCATGTGCCTGACAGCATTGTCCAAAAACTTCTTGAACTCCATCAGGCTGGTGCTGTGACCACTGCCCTGGGGAGCTTGTTCCAGTGCTCAACCACCCTCTGGGTGAAGAACCTTTTTCTAATATCTAATGTAATCCTGAGATTTTTGTGAATAGTATGAAAAACTTTGCTGGTATCCACCTGGTGACAAATATGAACAAACTTTGACAGCCAAAAGTAGAAAACCTCATAGTAATCAAACCTCTATGAGATCCAAAGCGTCATTTTTTCCCAGATAGAAAAATTATTAGGTTCAGTGTGCTGGATACTTTGGGGGCTGATATCTATTAGAGTTTTAAAATCCTTTTAGGGTTTCTAAAATGAATACCTACTATTCCATTATTGCCACTAGAAAACAGATTCTAAGTGTTGTTTCTACACAGCTGTAATTGTTTGAAATGGTAAGTTTCTTTATTTCTTTCCTCTGGAGTTTCACATTTATCCACAGACAGCTTCTTTCAGCTTCCCCATGATCATTACAGCAATACGCAGTTACTTAATAAAAACAAGATTTTTTTTTTTAGCCAAACAAATTATTTGTTACTGGTGGAAACTCTTCCCCAAAGGAACAAAAATGAAATGCAGCTTTCACCTGTTTGCACAGCTAGTTTTGTGATTTTATGCATTCTCAAACAGTAACTATTTGAAGGAATAAATGCTATTCTGCTAAACTTTCTCAAGTAATCTTCCTTTCTCACTGCAGGTATCTTGCAAGTTAAGATTGGGATATGTTTTATAAGTTTTATTTTACATAATGTTGGACCCAAAACCTCTGCTTTATGTAAGTTCTAGATATATAAACAATGTATATTTACTGGAAAACGTTATAGGAAGAGTATTAAAACATATTTTTCAACAAGGAAGCAACAAGATCACCCCCATGTAGAAGCACTACAACAGAGTCTATAATTCTGTGCTCTAATTTCATTAAATATAAGTACACTAAGGTCTGGCAAAAATCCTTTTGGATTAAATTCTGATCTTATTAGAGGTTACACATTTTCTTCTCTGTGAAACTCAGATTTCATACATCCACTGCATGGACTTTATTTGTTACAGTAGATTTATGCATATATAAAATACTTTGATGATCAGGCCATTGAGCAATTAAATTATTCAAGCTAGAGGTTGATTCTGTTGCACTACTCTTAGCTTGTCTCTATTTTACATAAGGCAATTCAACTCATGCAGGATCAGTATGAAATTGAGAGGGAAAAACTCCCTGTTTAAACTTCAGTGATTCCAGATGTTCTAAGAACAGGGAGCACAAAGAGTTTGAAGTATTAGAAGTGTTATTATTGTGTAGCATATGATCATAACCCTAAGGAAAAAAGTAAAAAAAAAAAGCATATTCATGGTAAAAAAATAATTATTCATATAATTATTCATACTATTATTCATACTAAATTTTACCTTTTTGAACTCAGGCTGGAGTTTGAATTGAAAGCATTACAGTAGCACTATAAGTACTATACTTCCTGATAAGTAAATTGAGTATATCTTCAAATAAAAACAAAAAACAAAATAAAACCCAAACAAACAAAAAACCCCCACAAAACAATAAAACCAAAAACCTACTCTTTATGATAATAAAACAATTTTGCAAACCCAAAACGATTCTAAAAAGTAACGGGTAAACTTCAGAACAGCATCTGAGCAGTTGGGTACCTATGCACTCTAAGTATTTGACCTTTAACCTGTCATTAGTTCATTTCATCTTCTCCAACCATGGGAAACAGCAAGATGCCTATAAAAATTTCCATCAGCACCACTGAAGTAATTTCCTTCCCCTCCACCTCCCTCATGATTTCTCTAATTTAATAGCCATGGAAAGTTCCGTAAGATCATTAAACCCTTGTAGTTTGTAGCATCCTTCAAATGCCATAGAAACCAAGATTCTGTGGGCCAGTAAAATAGTAACCCAATATCCTCAGCTTCTCTTCTAGTCATGTCTTGCTTTTGACATTGCTAGAATGATGGAAAATACTTTTCCTGCCCAAAATCACCTTTTTGTACCTGTCACTGAAAGTTTTATGAAGACATACATTGCCATCACCTCATGGCAGAGAAAGAGAACTGACTCAAATAATGTGATTTGGGTCATGAAACATCTGCAAAATGGTCACATTATTCCCACTTCATGTTCAGAATTACATCAGCTTAATTTTCTAAGAAGAAATGGCAGGGAGTATTATTTGGTTGTTTTTACTACTATTACCTATTTTGTGGAGACTATATAAACTTCAAACTGAACAATTATGCTATAAAATAGCAAGTCCAGTTCTTTTTATAGGCATCTCCTGTGAAGGAGAACTTTGTTCAGACTAAACTAGATGGAGAATAATTCTAGTTGTATAGGAACAATATTCAACAGCTAAAACTGTACAACTTTTTCCCATCATCTCTGTATGATTGCTTCCCATCATGCTTCTTATAAAGAGAATATTGTAGAGTTAATGTGAAATATTTTACAAGTCATTTAGACCTGGAAATTCTCTAGTACTAGGAGAATTCCTTAGCCATATTGCATTTACTTTAAGTGAGATTAAGGAAATTTAGAAATCATAAGATGGAGCTCTATAAAAATTCCCAGAAATAGATATTCATATAGATGAAAAATATATAAATTGTCCATACATAGATATATATGCGTGCCTGTGTGTGCAGATGCAAAAATTCTCATTTTCATTGGTCGTGAAAATGCCTGCATGTGGTGGGCAGTTGCTTTTAAAAGGGTTATTGACGTAAGAGTATTTAGACCCTGACACAACAGAAACCTCCAAAACCATTTTGCTCAGCATCATAGTGCTAAACATTATTTGTAAGAATATACACAGAGAAAACATCAGAACTGTCAAACATAGACTATCATTCTTCCTTTTAAAAGTGGACTTAAGCTGCAAAACCTGCATGTAAACCATTTAATAAATTTCAAAATACTAGACATGAAAAGGCAAGAATGTCACCTCATTCATATGAATGTTTTCTTAGGTGGGAAGACAAGACAGGCCTCATAAAACAGTACTTTGTCAGTCATGCCCTTGATAACATTATTAAAGAAAGTATGTGGGTTTTCTTTAGTAAAAGCCAACAGCAATAAATTATCACTCTTTTATTAAAAAAACTTCAAGCGGTTGTCTTTATTCGGAAAAGAACAAAAATTTAGGACCAGATCAAAATATTTTAAAATAAAATAATTAGAAACTAGGAAAAAATATGTGTTGCTGCTGCAACCTTGTACTGGAGCCTTTTTTCCTCTCTTTTACAAGACCATCACCCTTGCTTCATCTTTCAGAAAATCAAAGAGGCAGCATGAACAAACATATATGAGCATGGTTATGCAAACTAGATAAAGTTATGCAAGTATCTTTAAAATGGTAGAAAAATTTAGATAAAACATTGTCTTCTCATTCCTTTATTATGCCACATCAGGGTCCAATTCTCTCTGACCAGGTTCTTTGACATATTCCATGCAGGGAGGGTGTAACATTTAAAATCAAATTTACTTATTTGAAGATATTTGGTGTTCTATGAGATTTCTGGTTTAGCAGAGATATTAAAAAAAAAATGAAAACACAATACAAATGTAAGTTACACAGAACAAAACAGAGCCATTCCAGCACACAATTTAATCACAATACCAACATGATTCCCAGTAACATGCTCATTTGCCACGACACTGGGTGTTTCCAATCTCCAGGAAGGAGTAAGAGGGTTGAAGCCAGCTCATGTCTGTTACACTCTTCAAAATTATTTTGCTAGTTACCTAGTTTTAGAGAGATTTTCTTATCTCCAAACATAATAAAAAACCACACATTACTCTTTAGACAAGTAATAGGAAACACTGATCACAAGCCTACATCTGAAAGCCATATTTCCCTACTGAGTTTGTGAAGGACTGTAGAAGCCTAAGCCCATATATTAAGAAAAGAAATAGCTACACAGAGAAAGATAAGAGACTCAATACAAATGTCATAAATAAGTTGGGTTTTGCTATGGATACATGTTGCAAATACATCCTCTTACACAGTTAACTGTAAGATTTTTCTATTATTTTTCTTTTCATAGACAAGCTTCAAATCCCTGTTTATTTGTCCTGCATTTAGTTTCTGTTACTATTACATGTTCTGAAAAAAGCACATTAAAAATTAACATTGAGCAGAATAATATTAAGAAGCTCTGTGAAGGACATGGCGTCCTGGTGGACAACAAGCTGTTCCTGAGACACCAGTGGCCTTGTGGCCAAGGAGGCCAATGGGATCCTGGGCTGCATTGGGAAGAGCATTGCAAGCAGGTGGAAGGAGGTCATCCTGCCGCTCTCCTCAGCCCTGGTGAAGCACATCTGGAGTGCTGTGTCCAGTTTTGGGCTCCTCAGTCCAAGAGAGACATGGAGCTCCTGGAGTGGGTCCCGTGGAGGTAACAGAGGTGATGAAGGGATGGAGCATCTCTCTTATGAGGAAAGGCTGAGGGAGCTGGGGCTATACAGGCTCAAGAAGAGATGACAGAGAGGGGACCTCATCAACATCTATCAGTGTCTGCAGAGAGGGGTCAGAGCAGGGACCAGGCTCTGCTCAGTGGTGCCCAGCAATAGGACAAGGGGCAATGGGCAGAAATGGATGTACAAGAAGTTCCACCTGAACATGAGGAAGAAATTTTTTTCTGTGCAGTGATCACACAGTGGAACAGATTGCCCAGAGAGGGTGTGGAGTCACTCTCACTGGAGATATTGAACTTTCTGGACACAATCCTGTGCCATGTGCTTTCTGGACACATCACCTGTGCCAGGTGACACATCACTTGTTTGAGCAGGGGATTAGGACTGGATGACCTGCTGTGGTCTCTTCCAACCTGACCCATTCTGACACTCTGTGATTAAAGTTTCCTGTTAGTACCTATTTGACCTTATCTGATGGTCAGTACATTGGTAGAGGGTTTTTTTCACCTTATATGAAACCATCAAAATTTTCTGCTAATAGATTGCAAACACTTTGTTAAATAGAAGAAAAAAGGCTCAGGGCTACCTGGCTGTTTATAGCACCTGAGATACTGACATGTCTTCAGAGAACAAAACACAGCAAAATATTAAAATCAGTAGGAAAAACCAATCCAAACCCAACCAAAAAAACCTCACAAGCTGTGTAACAATCTTATGTAAAAGTTGCTTCTACAAATAGGAAATCCTATGAAACCAGCTGCCAAACTGGAAATACAAAATTATTAAAAATAAAATTAACCCTTTTCATTAATTCCTAGGAGTTACAGAGAATATTTATGACCTTCAGAATTAACAGACTGACAGAAAATTTTCATGTTACAGACAAGTATTGATGTGTAAATGACCTAGTGAAAGGCAAGAGACTGTATCCTGAACTCTTGTCTTTCGTTTCTATAAAAGTCTTGACATGCAGATAGATTTGCAAGACTGGTATAGTGACATAAAAACATATTTCTCATTAGAGCACTTGTTCACCACTTTGCTTTTGTAAGTCTCCCAAGATGTTTTGCACAGTGCACTTAATAAGCTTTAAAGTGCTCATAATATCCATCATTTGTATTTTACATGATACAATGATTGTTGTTATGCATATTAAAGATTCAATATCATACTTGATGTCTTTAATGTTAAAAAAAATAGAGGGAAAGGCTACTTTACTGCAGCTTGGATAATAACTTTTTTATTTCAAGTACTTAAATTTGTCATCCTTATTCAGACACACATACCAGTCTTTCTCTCAATGGTGTAAACTTTAGTTTGAGTAGATCCAAACTACAACACAGATTATTTTTTACATTTGAGAACTAAAAATCTGGCAGAGTTAAACTCAAATAATACCTCAGCCTGTTTCTCCTATGCAAAATCTATCACCATGAAGCTATTAAAAAGGCATACATTTCGGTGATATCACCAAAACCAAAAGTATATATGCCAATGGTAAAGGCACGTATCTTACTGCATCAGCCTGCCAGTCATTTAACAATGGATAAATTGTTAATTACACTTTTCAGTATGTTAATCCTTGGGGCACTAAATACACATTGGCTTTTTACAGTGGAAGAACATATACAAAAAATCATACAAAATTTAAAAATACCCGTTACACATCACTGTGTAGCAGTGTGCCCCCTGTTGATGGGGTTACCAAATTATAAGGGAATTTTCAAAGGCTCTTTGTTTGCCAAGTAAGGCAAAGGCACTGGAAAGTTCTCCCCAAATTTCTCCCCAAAGTTCTCCCTCCCTGGTGCAGGGACACCTCATAGGACCTTTCGGACTTCACCTCAAACTTGGGGCTGTTCGATTGGACTGAGGCCAAAAGGTCCTGCCTGGGTAATTCGGTACAAAAAGGACAGAACAAAGGACTTAATCACTTTTGTGGTGTGTATTAGCAGGGCAGCATCTTTCGCACCTGGCACGGCTTTTCTCTGTAAAAGAGTTTGTTATTTTGTTTCTTATTAAACCCTTTTTGTTTCAAACACTGCCACAAGAGCCTCCCGCTCATTTTTCAGCCATCCGGGCTAGCTGGGCTGTCCGGGAATGAAGGGACCAGTGAAGGCTTATAACACCCTGGCTTTCACTGCACCCCTTCATCACTGTCTTGATATATCAAAATGCCGTTTATAGGAGAGTGCTTTTGACTTATTCCTTCATTGTTCTGCAGTCTTTGTAATTCTGGCCTTTAAACATCTTTACCTTTTCTCATACACCCACCAACTTTCTATTTTCAAAGTCATGGAAGTATCCCTTATTTGTTCTCTTTATGGTGAGCAAGGTAAGTGTCAAGGCATTCTTAGTAAAGGAAATATTTAAGTTCATCTTGTTCTTTTCCTCTCTTTCACATTTTTCCTGCTGTAGGGCAGCACTTACTGAAACCCCTGACAGTGGCCTGCACGGTTAAAATCAAAGTTCAAGGTGGCAAAGGTCCTCGTACTGATCAATTGAAGTTAATCTACCTGATCTCCATAGTGTTCATAAAAAATGCTGTAACCAGCAAATACCTTTGTTGACATTCACTCAGCAATGCATTAAGATTATTGAACTGTTATCTTTGAAGTTCAAACAAAAGATAGCACACATCTGTCATGATGACATTACCTCCCCATCCACTAAGAATTCCTAAACAAGCAGCTGCAAAACTACAGGATATATAAATTAATATATAAAACAAACATTTTGTTTGAATCAGTTCACCAAGGGCAAGATGATGATGATGTTGCACTCCTCAGATTCTGGCAAAAATCCCATCCCCTCCCTGCAGCTTCAAGGGCCATTTATCGTGGAGGAGACTCCCTTTCTTCCAGTGATGTGATCTGACATGGTTGGCTAACAAGACCATTTAGCCCCTCCAGTTTATTCTGAAGTACATCAGGCCAAGACAACCCTTCCTCTACATACACTGTGTTTTTTGTCTGTCATTTTATGGAAGGGATCCACCATTTTATGTCAGAGAGGTGTCGTTTGTGTTAATCATCATTCTGCTTCTTTGGCTCACAGCCTTCTTGATGCCATCATGCTCTCAGACAGCCCTGTGCTGGACAGCAGGAAATGCTGCTGGTCCCAATGCCCCCAAAGAACATCAGACAGGGGACCCCCCTGTCATTACATGCACAGAGGACCCTCCTTTTGAAAGAGCCATTCCTTGCAAGTTTTCATGCTGTCTTGTGACTCACTGACACAAAATTCTTGACGCTGCCATATCCACATGTTCTCACAGGCAGTCCTGTGATTTGCTGTCCCTTCCTTTGGACCAAGAAATATTCAAATAAAATAGAATCATATTGTGAATCACAGAATTATTTTGGTGAAAGGGACATCTCATTCCATTCCCCTGCCTTAGGCAGGGAAACCTTCCACTAAACCAGGTTCCTCCAAGCCCTGTCCAACCTTGAACACTTCAATGTGAATGAATGAGGATGATGTCAGAGACTGAAATGTTATGGTTAATGTCTTACACATTGTTATGAAGGACTTTTGCTCATTATGGCAAAACTGCATAAAGAAGCTGTGACTACAGAAGCCCACACCTCCGTTAAGATGCCTGACTGGAACTTTGGAGTGTGAGTTAAGCTGCCTAAGGGAACTTGAGATAAAATAAAGGTGACGCTTATCTCAGGTCAAAGGTCCAATTATCTCAGGTCTAGGGAGAAGTAAACAAGGCTAAGGGAGAAGAATACATTCACTAGAAAGCCAAACCTAGCAGCTGTCCTGAAAATCATCC
>VXAX01007633.1:0-13594 GCA_013399835.1 Leptocoma aspasia
TCCCCCTTCAGTCTTGACAGTGATTTTTCCCGGTTCCCTGCTCTGGATCGTGCTCTTCACGTAGGACTCCTTTGCATGTACCACGAAGACAGATGACTTGGCATCAAAAGGTTTGTTCTGGGCTTCAATTCTCTCTTTCTCTGACTTTCGGAGGTAAGGAGCTGCCTCCCCAAAGATGGCCATCTCAGCGTCCGTAGACATGGCTGATGCTCACTACACGCAATGCAGCAAGTATCTGCGAGGGTAGAGAATATGTTAAAATAGTGTGTGATGGAAGAAACACTCCTACAGCACACTTGATTGCTCTTCTTTAGGTATCAACTAAATTGCCTTTTCTTTTTCTGCTAATTCAGAGCTCTCTTCTGCATTTTTTTCTATGTTTATTATTTTTTTGTGTGGTCAGATCGTTAGTCCTACTGGACAATTGAATTTACAGAAGAATGCTTTCTGTCTTTTTGTGTTTGGGTTCCAGCAGAGGAAGGACATGGAGCTCTTGGAGTGAGTCCAGAGGAGGCCATGGAGATGCTCCAAGGGATAAAGCCCCTCTGCTCTGGAAATAGGCTGGGAGAGCTGGGGTAGTTCAGTCTGGAGAAGACTCCAAGGAGACCTTCTAGCAAACTTTCATTACCTAAATGAGTTCCAAGAGACTTGAAGGGGAACTTTAGACAAGAGCCTGGAGCAACAGAACAAAGGGGAATGGCTCACAACTGAAATAGGATGAGTGTAGTTTAGATATGAGGAAGAATAATCTTTACAAGGAAAAAAATTACTTTGCCAAATACAAACTTCGTGATACAAATTGGTGTTACCAATTCAAATGAATGGGCACAATTTCCTGATTGGTTTGGTCTCTAACATGTTTTTCCACTTGATTAATATGTTATAACTCAAATGAGACCGTTCCAGAAAATAATCACATAAGGTTGAAAACTAGTCCCAGATTTTCACCAGCAATTTTAACACTGCTTATATAATCTCACATTTTCTTACAAGATTCCTAACAGGAATAATACTAACTATTCCTAGGAGGAATAAGATTGCCATATTATATATCTTAATACATACTATGTCAGTATATATATATTATGTTATTATATATTACAGTATAGTAATTTATATTTGTACATTATAGCTATATTGCACATTGTGTTATTTTATAGACACTGGATGCTTTTCTCACAATATATCCTTACAATACTATCAAAAACTATAATATACATAGTAGGTTAGTATACATTAATATATGTATGCAATGTGTCAGTAGATTGACTTTTTAAAATATTAAACTATTTTCTTTTGTTATGTTTGACATTCCCTGAAATCAATGCTATGCTAATTCTCCTTCACTGATTTGAAGCATGCTGACTATATTCCTTAAAAGATTGCTTGTTGACATTTTATAATTTTGAGGGATATATTCTAGTGACAATATTTGACAAAATTAATATAAATCACTGTAGAAAGTAAATATGAAGAGTTTATTTTCCTCAGTGTAAATATTTAAAACTGAATTTAGATGCAGTTCCATCTCTCTTTTTCCAGTTATCCAAGTAGGTATTATCCTTTATTCTGTTCCTTATTATTACAAATATTTGCTTATATAATTTTGTCAAATAATGCAATATTTTCAGAGGCAGAAACAAGCCTATAAGGAAGCTCAGACTGAAATGCTTGCTTTTAGCACTTTGATGTTTTGATACACAAAATTCTAACCACATTCCTCAAGCTTCTATGTGAAAAAATAACATATTAACGTTATTTAAATATATATTTATTTTCCTGTTGCTTCACAGTCAGTGCCAATGACCCTTGATGTTTGAGATAAATGCAAAAAACCCACCCCAAATAATTGGAAAGTACTTTCTGATTTTTTTTTCACCTCAGGACAGTTTCTCCAGGAACTGGTGTCTACTGGAGATTCCTGGGGAGAGTGTAGACAACGCTGCAGTGATCAGTACTTTAAAGACCACACTCTTTAAGAATCTTCTGACAAAAATAACATCAATCCAGCCCAATTCTCATACTGTATTTATACAATGGACACAAATATAATGACTACCAGGATTTCCAGCATACCTGCACAGAAGCCCTGCCCTACAGCAACTCTACCTGTCCCCAAAAAGTGAATAAATCAAGATCTTACCTTCTTTGAGACAAAGGGTTGCAGATTGGAAGACGGACGGTGTTAAGAAACAGAATTAGTAACTTTCTCCTTACTGCTGCACCCCAGACAACATTTATAGACTGAAAACAAATGGATGGTTGGAAAGCAGACTGAAAATCCCAGCTGGCACTGGCAGACCCCCATTGAATGAATGTGAGCATCCGTAGGAATGCACTGGAACTTGTGGAATGCAGAGACATTCTCCCTTCATTCCCAACCCCCCTAGTCCCGAGCCCTGAAACTCTTACCTTAGAGATTTCTGAGAAAGGACAAGACACACAGATCCCAGGGTACTTTTATAGGATCTGATCTGCATATGTAGCCACCACCTCCTCTTTCTTAGGTCAAAACATTTTTGGCAATCTTAACTCCTAACAGAATTGCGATTCATATTAGAAGTGAATGGATATAATTAGACATAACAGGTCTGTGAATCAATGTCCTATAAATAATTTGACAAGAAAGCATGAGAAGGGGGGGAAGTGGGAGGGTGTGCTAAAGGAGATGAAAGGGGCTACGTTGGTTCTGTAATCCATCGGATGCTGACTCACACAGAAAAAGTGGAGTAAGAGCCGGTGTGTCTCTTAGGAAACATGTAGGGATGGAGAGGAGTCACAGGGTCCTGCCTGCTGCAAGCACTCAGAGTCCTCAGTGTGCAAAAGCAGGAGGGGTCCTACTGAGAGGCAGGACTATTGCTAGAGGAAGAAAATCCCAGTGCAGGAGGAAGCATCTGAAAAGGAACAGAAGTTGCAGAAGTGAGAATCAGGAGATGAGAAGAATGACCAAGGACTAGAACGGACCAAAGCCAAAGCAAGTGAAGGGGGGAAGAATGAGTCTGAATGTAGTGATAAGGAAGGATATGTGAATAAAGAAGAGGAAATCCCTGGAGGTGTATAAGAAAAGACTGGATGTGGCACTCAGTGCCATGGTTTAGTTGATAAGGTGGTTTAGGTCAGGTTGGACTCGATGATCTCAAAGGTCTTTTCCAACCTGGTTGATTCTGTGATTCTGTGAAGTACATAGGGATGTGATTCCAGTGGGATAACAGTAAGTCACCATGGACAAAAGAAGCAATAAAAGGGCAGAACAAGTTTAGCCTAAAGATAAAAGGTTCAAAGCCTGAGCCCATCGAGTTAAGTCCCAGACAAAAGGCACAGGAATCAAATTCTTGGTTTTGGAGCTGAAGGTTTTCAAAGATCATATGAACAGCACTATGGAAGCATAGTGCTGAACTCAAGACATATATCCCATTGGAATCAGGAGAAATATAGTTGCTGTCTCAACACAGGGTAGTCATTCAGCATTACTTTTGCAGTGTGCTAGGAAAGATTTAAAGGAAAGATTTAATAAAAAGATTTAATAAAACAGAGTCAGTCATACCATATGCTGCTCTGGAAGACATACAACTACTGATAGAGGGATCTGAACCTCATGATACTTTGTGTAAAAAGCCAGTCTACTGTTCTGATCTCTGGGATATTCCTTATCCAGATTAAGGAGGGGACGTAAGGATCAGAGTGGTGAAGAGAAAGGTGGAACCATTCACTTTACTGAGAAGCAATTTCCTCCCCATGCAACAGATCTGGATTTGTTCACAGTTTGGGGGTGCTTGGTTTTGGTTTGGTCTTTTTTCAGTGTGGTGTTTTTGGTTGGTTGGTTTGCTGGGATTTTTTGTTTGTGTTTTTGGGTTTTGGTTTTTTTTTTTGGTTGTTTCTTTTCATGTATTGGTCTTCACTTTCCAAATTACAGCTCCTACCACAAACAAGGAAATCTGAAATGAGTCACATCTCATCAGCTTCACCTGGTCCCACAGCATATTGCCTCCCCAATTACAGTACCAGTTGTGCTCCTGTCTCTCTTAGCATCTCCTACTCAGAGGTCTGGATAAGAAAGTGAGGTAATTCCTTCCTCCTCTTCTCTCAGCTGTCTGTGTCTCTGTGATGGCACTGTAATCCTGGGTGTGGGAAGGAGATTGGCAGACATCAGTTTCACGTTTGGAGTAAATTCCCACTGAAGATAAGACTGAGGCCTATGCTTTAGCCCTAACAGATAAACCCTCATTGGAACATAAAGCAGCACTACTGTCATGTCTTTAATGCAATTATACTGTGTGAGAACTGGAATTCAGAGTTAGTTTCAGGTATTTCAAGGACTCTGTATGTTGTCTTATTTTGCTGGTGCATGCAGTTTTTGACTTGGATTAAAACTGGCTGAGAAGAAAAAAAGAAAAAAAACCCCATTGTTTTCCCACAGTCATATGTAATACTGTCATAAAGCTGATAGCTGCCTAAAAGCTTTTATTTCCAAGATTTTTTTTCAAATAGATAAAGAATAATCCATAAAGGTTTGAAGACTCAAAAGGAAATAGTTTTTCAAAGGATTTTTCAAAATCACATGAAATTTAAAACTTCCACAACCTGAAATATATATTGCTTGATCTGTTTTCACTTCTATTTTTCCTTTCCTTTATTTGCCTTTATATTCCCAGTCAATGTCCCACCAGTGTGGGAGCTTGAGCTCATAGGGACTGGAAAATGAATCAGTTGTCCTGATGTAGTTTTCTACCTTAGACTGAGCTAAAACATCCTCTTGACTCTAATAGTGTTGTCTACAATGGCAGCTCAGACTTTCAGCTCACTCACCTACAGATTCATTTGGGCATGAAGATGACTAAAAATAGATATTTGAGTTTGGAATTGAATCTCACCCACACATGTAACAAACCTAGTATTGAGCCTCCATCCTTCACTGAAATTTCTCTCTCTTTGTGTCCAGTTTGTGCTGATTTTGCCTCTCCATTAATTTTGAGTGTGTTCATACTGGCAACAGCTACTGAAGCTAGAATTGCTGTATTACTGCTTGAGAAAGGCAGCAGTTTTCTGAGCAGAGGAATCTATAAATCCTTCTAGTGAGGCTGCAGTGAGAGCCCTGAGCAGCCTCTTCAGTCAGCTCTCATACCTGTTAAAAGGTGGTGCCTTCTTCAAAAAGAAAATGTTTAAGGCACTTAAAAAAGGGCAAACTTTGCTTATTGAGCATAATGAAAAAAACTATGCCAATAAAAATTTCTCCTTTTTAATATAACCTGTTCATACTTTACCTTTACAGTGTGTTCAGTTTGGGCTAACAACACAGCTTTCCAAGCAGCCAACAATGATAAACTGTAATCCTTTATAAACACCAGCTGGAAAGCAATTGCAATTGATTGTGGTGGATGTTCACTAAAAAAATTACTGCAACCTGAAAGGCCATAAAGACTAACTTAGGATACAGTCCTAAAAAAAAAACAAAAAACAACAAACCAACATGTAGAGAACAAAATAAATTACTTCCCATTTTAGCTATATTCTAGAAGTTGTCTGGGTCTCTGTACATTTCCTATCTGCCATCATCTGTGCTTCATCAGTAGAAGAAAGGACTAAATAAGCATCATGTCACCATATTTTTCTTCACTGCCTGTCTCTGACAGGCTCACTCCCTGCTCCCCTCCTTGTGCTTGGACAAAGAGGTTGCAGCCAGTCTGGGAAGGTGCTGGCTGGGAGATGTCAGGGCAAAGCACAGGGTGACAGAGGCTGAAAAATTAGTGAAAAGAGAAAGGTAACTGTTGAAATTCCCAGGAAGATGGATAAACCATCGAAAGAGGTTTTAAACCAGCCCATGGCTGGCATTTATGAGTGCGTCTTCCTGTTCTGCCTCTGGCAGGGCCCAACAGCACAGGAGAAGGTGGTTCAATGTTGGGGATAAATAAAACTTTACAAAATGAAGGCCTCGTTACCCTTGTAAAATCATGGCTCACTGGTGTTACTTTGTCCAAGTAGGAAAGTACTCTGGGAATGACTCAGCTGAGTTAGAGGTAGAAAAACAAGTTACATAACCATTATGTGTTCACATTTTGGTATGTGGTGGTTGGTTGAATTATGTTTGTTGTGCTTAAATGAAATGTAACTGATACAGTTACATACAATTAGGCTTTTCAAGCCTAATTGCTTAAAAAAGGCCTGTTTTTTGCAATAAACAGATTCCATTTCACACCTGCCTGGAGGGTATCACTCTGCATTGCTACCATTCAAGGCCCTGGTGGTGGCTTCCCATCTCTCCTGTTGTCCCCAACCAGTGTCTTGGTCCCACTACTCCTCTCCCTGTCTCCCACAGCTCCCCTCCCACGCCCTGCTTTTGCAGCAGAAGGAGCTGGATGTAGGTAAGCAGCCACATGGGGAAATACAAATGCATTAGCATTAGCAGAAGAAAGTTCTCCCTCTTCTGCCTGGTTGGCAAAGGGCCCCTTTGGTTCCTGCAGCTCCTGAAGCTGGCTCCAGGAGCATTTCCACCTGTATTGTGGCCTTTGTGGTGGGCAGGAGTGTTGTGGGGCCCCACCTCCAGCCAGGATCTGTCCACACAAGGGCTCTGGCACAGCAAAAAACCTATGGATGGAGGAGAAGTGCAACGTGCTAGAAGAGCAGAAGAGAGCTTCTTGCTGCTCAGCTCAAGTGCAGTTCTCTCATTAACCCTGCCACTTTCTGAAATGCAGCTGGCACAAAAACATGGATGTGTTAATGGAGGTCTCTGATGAGCCCTTGGAGGAGCAGGGCATTTGGAAGCACACTGACACGTCCTGTGATGGGCCATGCAGCTGGGCTGTGTTTGACATCACCAGAGTCACAGGGAAGACAGGTCCTGCTCACACAGAGTGTGCAGCAAGGGCCCAAAGAGTTCAGGGGAGCACCAAAAAATCCCAGAGATGCTCAGCTGTGATGGATCCTAACCTAACTAACTAACTAATCATTTCTACAATGGATGGAGTAGTGTCCCTTCCCAGCTCCAGCTGTCATCTGCTGCTCAAATGTTATTTTTATATTTAATTAAGAACGTTTATAACTTTAAAACAGTGGTTTTACAGCACTTGTAGACTGGCTGATGGATTATAAAGGATATCCAAAAGGGATACATGAAGGTCAGCTAGGGACTGACAGTTCTGGTGGGATGGCCAAAGATCTTTAGGACTTGCTTTAAATAAACAGCAAGTTTGAGGGAGCTGCAAAAGCTTGACACAAAATACCAACCATGTCAGTATCCCACTCTGTGTCTTGGCAAAAACAAGTTTATCAGCAGCAAGAGAACCTATCCAGCTTTGCTTCTAATTTACCACGCCCTTAGACACGTGGAATGTATTCCCAAACCATCTAATTTACTTACCCATCTGTAAAGTGTAATCACTATTTAGATACCTTATCCAACCAATGTTGTACTTTACATTACATTTCCAATCAACATATAAATGTTGACTGTCTAGTTCAGCTTAATGAAAAATAAAATATTGTGGGCTAATAATCAGTTCTTAGGAAAATGAACAGGCACAGTATGTTGAAAATGACAATAAACAGACAAGACAGGTTGTGGACAGAGCAGAAGGGTTGAATCTAGAAAGGCAGTGAAGGTTTCACTGAAATGATAAATAGAGTCCTCAGTCTTAGTTATTCTTTCTTCCATAGTCTTTTAAATGTGGGTTCTTCTCACTCATCCTACATGTGAATGGAGATAATTTTGTGCTATGCATGAAATAAAATTACTTCAGAGAAAGGGAGTGAGGCTATCTCTTCATGCCACTTCTTCACCATGTTGTTTTGAATGCTTGTCACCGCTTCAAATGAAATTTCAGTTTCTCATACTTTTAATCTTAACCAAATAATCAATATTTTTAAATTAATAAAAATTATATATATAGTTATATACATGTTTATATATATATGTGTGTGTATGCTAAATGCTTCAGGAATCTTTACTCCTATTTTATATTTTTCCTAAGATGAAAATCACTTGAAAGACTATAATCTTAGTCCATCAAAGAAATGCATACTTCTCATTGCAAGAGGAATAATAAATCCATATAATTATTACCATTCTTCATGCATTTTTAAAAATGCAAATGTAAAAGTGCTTTGCTGTTTGATATGCTTTTAAATGTGAAGATGAACTGTGTACATGTACTTCAAAAGTAATGAATGCTAGAATAAATAAATAAATAAATAAAACATGATAGTCACTGTTCATATGCAAGGGTCTCTACTGCCTTTATTACCTAGACACAAATGATAATTAATGAAGAAAGCAACACAGAGGTTTACATTTTATGCATGCCTCAGGTCACTTTTTAGTCTTGGGAACCTCATTCCTCTTCTTCTATCTTCTTGCCGTGAATCTCCCGGCTCTTGGCCCGGAGCTTGTTGACCTGTGACTCTGCAATGTCAGCCCGCTCCTCGGCTTCCTCCAGCTCGTGCTGGATCTTGCGGAACTTGGAGAGGTTGACATTGGACAGCTNCAGGGCCCAACAGCACAGGAGAAGGTGGTTCAATGTTGGGGATAAATAAAACTTTACAAAATGAAGGCCTCGTTACCCTTGTAAAATCATGGCTCACTGGTGTTACTTTGTCCAAGTAGGAAAGTACTCTGGGAATGACTCAGCTGAGTTAGAGGTAGAAAAACAAGTTACATAACCATTATGTGTTCACATTTTGGTATGTGGTGGTTGGTTGAATTATGTTTGTTGTGCTTAAATGAAATGTAACTGATACAGTTACATACAATTAGGCTTTTCAAGCCTAATTGCTTAAAAAAGGCCTGTTTTTTGCAATAAACAGATTCCATTTCACACCTGCCTGGAGGGTATCACTCTGCATTGCTACCATTCAAGGCCCTGGTGGTGGCTTCCCATCTCTCCTGTTGTCCCCAACCAGTGTCTTGGTCCCACTACTCCTCTCCCTGTCTCCCACAGCTCCCCTCCCACGCCCTGCTTTTGCAGCAGAAGGAGCTGGATGTAGGTAAGCAGCCACATGGGGAAATACAAATGCATTAGCATTAGCAGAAGAAAGTTCTCCCTCTTCTGCCTGGTTGGCAAAGGGCCCCTTTGGTTCCTGCAGCTCCTGAAGCTGGCTCCAGGAGCATTTCCACCTGTATTGTGGCCTTTGTGGTGGGCAGGAGTGTTGTGGGGCCCCACCTCCAGCCAGGATCTGTCCACACAAGGGCTCTGGCACAGCAAAAAACCTATGGATGGAGGAGAAGTGCAACGTGCTAGAAGAGCAGAAGAGAGCTTCTTGCTGCTCAGCTCAAGTGCAGTTCTCTCATTAACCCTGCCACTTTCTGAAATGCAGCTGGCACAAAAACATGGATGTGTTAATGGAGGTCTCTGATGAGCCCTTGGAGGAGCAGGGCATTTGGAAGCACACTGACACGTCCTGTGATGGGCCATGCAGCTGGGCTGTGTTTGACATCACCAGAGTCACAGGGAAGACAGGTCCTGCTCACACAGAGTGTGCAGCAAGGGCCCAAAGAGTTCAGGGGAGCACCAAAAAATCCCAGAGATGCTCAGCTGTGATGGATCCTAACCTAACTAACTAACTAATCATTTCTACAATGGATGGAGTAGTGTCCCTTCCCAGCTCCAGCTGTCATCTGCTGCTCAAATGTTATTTTTATATTTAATTAAGAACGTTTATAACTTTAAAACAGTGGTTTTACAGCACTTGTAGACTGGCTGATGGATTATAAAGGATATCCAAAAGGGATACATGAAGGTCAGCTAGGGACTGACAGTTCTGGTGGGATGGCCAAAGATCTTTAGGACTTGCTTTAAATAAACAGCAAGTTTGAGGGAGCTGCAAAAGCTTGACACAAAATACCAACCATGTCAGTATCCCACTCTGTGTCTTGGCAAAAACAAGTTTATCAGCAGCAAGAGAACCTATCCAGCTTTGCTTCTAATTTACCACGCCCTTAGACACGTGGAATGTATTCCCAAACCATCTAATTTACTTACCCATCTGTAAAGTGTAATCACTATTTAGATACCTTATCCAACCAATGTTGTACTTTACATTACATTTCCAATCAACATATAAATGTTGACTGTCTAGTTCAGCTTAATGAAAAATAAAATATTGTGGGCTAATAATCAGTTCTTAGGAAAATGAACAGGCACAGTATGTTGAAAATGACAATAAACAGACAAGACAGGTTGTGGACAGAGCAGAAGGGTTGAATCTAGAAAGGCAGTGAAGGTTTCACTGAAATGATAAATAGAGTCCTCAGTCTTAGTTATTCTTTCTTCCATAGTCTTTTAAATGTGGGTTCTTCTCACTCATCCTACATGTGAATGGAGATAATTTTGTGCTATGCATGAAATAAAATTACTTCAGAGAAAGGGAGTGAGGCTATCTCTTCATGCCACTTCTTCACCATGTTGTTTTGAATGCTTGTCACCGCTTCAAATGAAATTTCAGTTTCTCATACTTTTAATCTTAACCAAATAATCAATATTTTTAAATTAATAAAAATTATATATATAGTTATATACATGTTTATATATATATGTGTGTGTATGCTAAATGCTTCAGGAATCTTTACTCCTATTTTATATTTTTCCTAAGATGAAAATCACTTGAAAGACTATAATCTTAGTCCATCAAAGAAATGCATACTTCTCATTGCAAGAGGAATAATAAATCCATATAATTATTACCATTCTTCATGCATTTTTAAAAATGCAAATGTAAAAGTGCTTTGCTGTTTGATATGCTTTTAAATGTGAAGATGAACTGTGTACATGTACTTCAAAAGTAATGAATGCTAGAATAAATAAATAAATAAATAAAACATGATAGTCACTGTTCATATGCAAGGGTCTCTACTGCCTTTATTACCTAGACACAAATGATAATTAATGAAGAAAGCAACACAGAGGTTTACATTTTATGCATGCCTCAGGTCACTTTTTAGTCTTGGGAACCTCATTCCTCTTCTTCTATCTTCTTGCCGTGAATCTCCCGGCTCTTGGCCCGGAGCTTGTTGACCTGTGACTCTGCAATGTCAGCCCGCTCCTCGGCTTCCTCCAGCTCGTGCTGGATCTTGCGGAACTTGGAGAGGTTGACATTGGACAGCTCCTCCTGTGTGGGGAAAGGGAGTTGTGAAAACAACAGGCAGCATGTGGGCATTTATTACCAGAAAACCGGGCAAACAAAAATTCAAATGCCACAGCTAGGCTAGCAGAGCAGATTCAAAACCAAGATGAGAAGCTGCTCAGGGTGTTACGCGTGTCACAAGAGAAAAGAATATTGGAATGTCAAAAAGACATTATACACAGCATGGTCTAGGCAGAGCTCATGTCGTAGTCCTGAATACACAGACTGACAGCTGCTTCTGACAGCCAGGGCAAGGTATAAGCAAAGCAATAGAGTAGGAAATGAGCCTTACAGCAAAGCAAATAGGGCTGGGGAAGTATATTTCCTCCCAAACCCAGCAAGTCTTATTCTCACATTCCCCATTGTATCAAAATATCACCAAGCTGCATGAAAACAGTCAAGGTTTCAAAAAGCTGTACAGAGGAAAACATGAATACATAACTCCACCTCCACCAGAAGAAAGTCTCTTTGGACAAACTGGTACTTACAGCCTCCTCAGCTTGTCTCTTGTAGGATTTCACTTTCATTTGCAGCTTGTCCACCAGATCCTGCAGCCTGAGGACATTCTTCCTGTCTTCCTCAGACTAGAGTGTTTGACAAACAGGAAAGAGAGTCAATTCTTGGTCCTGCATCACGTGAGATTAACAATTCCCCTTGGGGATGGTGTGTGCAAAATGTGACTCACTGTGAGGAAACCCTGTCAGAGCAGGAGAGCTCCTGCCTTACCTGGTAGGTCAGTTCCTTCACCCTCCGCTCGTACTTGCGCACACCCTTCACGGCTTCAGCGCTGCGCTTCTGCTCAGCATCAACCTCCCCTTCCAGCTCCCGCACCTGCAAGGACAAGCCCAGCCCTGCAGCTTCCCTGGCAATGTCTCTCCAAGGACACGCTCACTCAGGCACAGCCCCAGCCCTACACACCCTGGCCTCCAGCTTCTGGATCTGCTTCTTCCCTCCCTTCAGTGCCAGCTGCTCGGCCTCTTCCAGACGGTGCTGCAGGTCCTTCACTGTCTGGTCCAGGTTCTTCTTCATCCTCTCCAGGTGGGCACTGGTGTCCTGCTCCTTCTTCAGCTCTTCTGCCATCATGGCCGCCTGATCAGAGCAAAGGTTCAAAGACATTTTGGGGCTGGAGATATTTTGGGGTGATTACATTCATCATCAGCAATGCCAGGAGCACCCAACTCACATCTGTGATGGCCTTCTTGGCCTTCTCCTCAGCATTGCGGGCTTCCTGGATGGTATCCTCCATTTCACTCTGGATCTGGGAAATGTCCGTTTCCAGCTTCTTCTTGGTGTTGATCAAGCTGGTGTTCTATTGAAGAACATGAACATGATTTTGTTTCTGTTACTGTGCAGTATCACATCAAGTACAGCATAAGTGGGTTTTTTAGTATAGATTGTGCCATCAGGTCACATTGGATTCTAAGAGAACTATTGTTGTAGCTGTTAATTTCTCAGATATGATGTGCTTTGGTATTTCGTGATCATCCTCCATGAAGTCTTTTCTCAAAGTTTCTCAGACAACAAGGAAGGAATTTAGACTGAAAAATGAAAGAAATACTTTCCCTACCATTTTCAGTCTAGTGACCATAAAACTTTGAGATGGTTCTATAGAATACTTATAATGACATTGTTAAACTACATAAATGACAGAGTTAGTGTGGTCCTATTTTGTTCATGGTCAGCCTACATTTGCCTTTGAAGTCTCAAATGGAAATGTGAAAGGTGTTGAACTCAAGTAAAAGAATAAGAACCTCAAACACTTCTCTGCATTTTTTAAGGTATCTATACTGTAGTCTAGTGGAATTCATATTGTATCTACATCTAAAAAGGAAGTCCTAATATTACTTATCACAAATTACTTCTTATTTACTGTGAAAGCCACTGCATTTAACAAAATACTGTTACAGCTCAGCCAGTCTTAAGTTCATTTACACGTATGGAGCAATAGTATAAATACTAACAATGTTTATAGACTGACCTGGCTATGGAGGAGCTGAACTCTCTCACTTGCATCCAGAAGCTCCTGCTCAGCCATTTTCCTCGACCGCTCCGTCTGCTCCAGGGCTGCCCGGAGCTCCTCAACTTCAGCCTGCAGCAGGTTTGCTCTGCGCTCCACCATGGCCACCTGCTCCTTCAGGTCTTCCTGTGCTCTGACAGCATCATCCAAGTGCAGCTGAGTGTCCTGGAAAGAGACATACGACAGATTGCGAGGTGTGTGTTTTCTATTTTCGTATTTCCGATTTTCCCATCAACTCAGAACTGAAAGAATTGTAACAGAGGAAAAAATTTTAGCTGTGTCATAAATCAGCACGTCTTTAATTGTGCCATACCTTGAGCACTGCCTGGGTGTTTCTCAGGTTCTTCTGTGCCTCTGCAGCCTGGCGGTTGGCATGGCTCAGCTGGATCTCCATTTCATTCAGGTCTCCCTCCATCTTCTTCTTCAGCCTCAGGGCTTCATTCCTGCTCCTGATCTCAGCATCCA
>VXAX01007635.1:0-48787 GCA_013399835.1 Leptocoma aspasia
ATAGATAGATAAGGAGGGGATGAAGACTCTGACAATTCCTAAGTCCAGCTCTGAGGGCCTGCCATGGTGCCTAAGGACCTTTGGAGCAGGTGAAACCACTCTTTTTCCAATAGCCAGAATAGGTTGCAGTCAAGGGAGGTGACTGTCTCCCTCTGCTCTCCACTGGTGTAGCCTCACCTTGAATATTGTGGGCAGTTTTGGTCACTGCAATATAAGATAGACATCAAGGCATTAGAAAGTGTCCAAAGGAAAGAAACAAAGCTGGTGAGGGGTATTGAGGTGAAGCCATATGAGGAGCAGCTGAGGTCACTTGGACTGGTCAGCCTGGAGAAGAGGAGGCTGAGGAGAGACCTCACTGAAGTTATAACTTCCTCATGAGGGAAAGAGGAGGGACAGACATTGATATCTGCCTTAGGATCCCCTCCATGTCAGCCAGAGTGTGCCCAGCAGGTAACAGAAGCCCTGGACTGGAGCATGTTGGAAATGTCTGGAGCATGCTGGGGTGAGCAGGCCAATGTCCACACGTTGAGGGCAATGCACGGGCATGGGGCTGAGGGGCTGTGGGTCTGACCCCATTGATCTCTGTTCTCTGGTGACCAGTGACAGGATCCAAGGTAACTGCCTAAAGTTGAGTCAGGGGAGATTTAGGTTGGACATTAGAAAAAGGTTCTTCCCCCAGAGTGTGGTCAGGCACTGGAACAGGGTCCCCAGGGAAGTGGTCACAGGACCAGCCGAGAGACATCAGGAAGTGCTCAGACAACACTCTTGAGCACATGGTGTGACTCTTGGGCTGTCCTGTGCAAGGCCAGGAGTTGGACCTGATGATCTTTGTGGGTCCCTTCCAGCTCAGCATATTCTGTGATTCTGTGACAGATCCCTCTGCCCAGAACAATCAGCTTCAGGCTTTCCCTTATGAGATCCTTTTCACCTCCCTCCTCTCAACTGTGGGACAGTATATCACCCAAAGAACTGGTGAGGACCAGAGGAACCTCCAGCTCTGCTCAAGACCATGAACAATGCTGCAAGATGATGCTCAGGCTGAAAATTAAGCAAATCTTGGAAACTAAAGGAAGAAAGTCTGTCTGGGAGGAATGGGGAATGCTAAGGTTCTGACATGGAAGCTAGCAGAAAGGGGCTTGCCCCCCCACACCTAACATTGCTTGTTGTGTCCATTTGTGTTGTTCTGGATAGATCCTGCTTGTCCTGCACAAGCTTCTTCATCAACCTCCCTCCACTCCTGTTTGTTACTCACACTCTGCAGCTCAGCTCTGCCCTCTGACTCATTGCCCAGAAGCTGACAGCTCTCCTTTTCCTTCATTGTAATTTATTTACATAATGAAAAACAATTAAGTTCCAAAAAGTCTTATTTATCCCAGAGATCTGGTTTTATCTTCCCCAGAATCCCTCTTCCTTTTTTTCCTGCCATTGCTTTATTTTTCCTCACATTTTGTCCAAGGAAAGCTTGGCTGTGTGGGAGTTAAGGGGCTAACAAACTTTGGACCCATGCCCTATAGCCCCAGCCTCTCCAAGCCAATGTCTCTGCTCCCACCCTCTCACATATGAGGGTGGGAGTCCAACCACACACTCGACAATAAATAACCAGAGAGATTCTTTTTTCTTTTTTTTTTTTTAAATGACTCACAAGGAAGACTTGCTGGTTAAATCATTGCTAACTCTCAACCTCCTCAATATTTCTTTGCTAATAGACTTCAGGTTTAATTGAAGGATCTTCTCTGGACTCTGTCTAAGGCACCATTTTCTCTTTAACCCCACCGCTCACAGCCTCACAAAAGCCAATCCATTAAGGGTCTTCATTAGTTTGAGCACCAGCCAACCACCCAAGCGGCAAAGGTCAAACACAGTCACCTGTCACAACATGGCAGTAAAACTACTAATTGTATGGGAACAAATGAGATAAAAAGATGGTACTATTATGCTATTTGATTTATTTTGTTTCCAAAGAGTCATTTAAGACTAATTTACTTTGCAAGCTATAGAGTGGGCCTGTGTGGGTATAGCTTCTTCTGTGGCCAGTGTGGGTATGTGCATGTGCACACGTGTCTCTCTCTCTCGTGGACGTACACACACATGTGCACACACAGGGGTCTGAAATGCAGGTCTAGGGAACCACAGTGTCATGGCACCATAAAGACTTACATTTAACCCTTCATGCAGGCAGAACCCCACGTCACACCAAAGCAACTCAGCATGCTGCAGTAGTGGCTCAGTCACATCAGCCCTACTGCTGCCAGCTCAGTTGCCCAAACACCATTCCTCAACATTCCAAGTGCAATGGCAACGGCCAAGGCAGCCAGTGCAGGATCCCATTTTGGAAGGGCACTTGCTTTGGGAACTGCTCTTTACCTTTTTGTGCACGGGAGGAGGAAATGTCCCACATGCCCTCTGGTGGACACGTGTCACGTAGCAGCTCTGGGATCAAAATGGGAAGCTGGAAGAGGCCATATTTGCAGATGCAGAAAGAAGTCATCCTTAAGAGGTGTTTAAAAGCTTGCTTTCTCTCCAGCTTGTCCTGGGAATCATGTTCCCAGCACACGTCTGAGATTGCCAACTGAAAAAATCTGGGCTTTCTGAGACACAAAAAACACGGCTCAGCCTCACCTCTGTTGTAGGTGCCAAAACAACATGGCCATCTTCACTACCAGTTCCCCATTACCAGATGAGGGTATCGTTTTTCCTGGAAGAAGACATAAATTGCACTTCTCCTGGAATGAAGGCCTTGTTACTCAAACACAGGACCCAACCTCAGGCTGTGCAGCCACCCTTCACCTTCAGCACAGCAGACCAAACATCACCCAGGATCAGAACAGAAGTTTATATGGCTTTTAAAAGGCGCATAATGCTGATTACAGCTTTGATACTGAATATAAAATCACCAAGAATTCTTTAAGTAGAGATGAAACATTCAGATACTTTTCAAAGAACAGATCTTTACATGCTCGTGCATTAGGGACACTGCCTTGGCTAGTTTGTGGTTCAGATCAACTGTTTCAGGGCAATGCAGGGAAGAAAGCAAGCTCTCACAGCATCCAAATGTGGGGAGACATGACCTCCTCACAGGAATGAGATAGCTCCCTCCTGTGCAACCAGCTGTGTGGTGTGATACATGTCCAGACTTGATGAATACAGTTGGCAGAGCGGGAATATCTCCATGAAGGCAGAATTGTAATTTCTGCTTTTCTTTGAAGGTTTTTGACCATTTCTGTTCATGAAGGAGTCATGTAGATCACCACATTAATACATGCCATCTCTCTCCTGTTCTGGGTCTCTCAGAGTCCAGAGTTGATCTTGTCCTATGTGTTCTATTCCTGCTGAAAACAGGAAGGACCTTGATCATAGCTTTGTGTGCCAATGGTGAGCTTTTACATTAGCCAATACTATCACTAGGGACCTGAACTGCATGTCAGCTGTGCTTCTGCTCCCTCTTCTCCTCATCTTTTTTTAGTTTGTCCCCAACCCCTTCCTCTTTGCTCTGGTCTCACTTAACAGCTCTCCCAGTGCTGAGATAGCCATACCAGACTGCTTGTCTTCAGCAGCCAGCAACATGTTACAGAGGATCCCACCAGCCCAAACTCGTTAGCCCCTGGCTAACAAAGGGGCTCATGAGAAAGATAAATTCCCTGAGCCTGTATTTAGATACAGACGTTGCCTATTGTGGGTGAGAAACAGGCTCCACCAAGCTTGTGAGGCATCATCACAGCTACCAGCAGGACCCCACAGTGGAGCTAATTTCTGTGAAGAAGAGAAAATTAGAAATTTTTTGCTGGTAGTGGGTCATTTGCACCTTTCAAATTAATCCAACCAGGTCTAAATTTGCTCCAGAACTGGAAGAAGGGGAAGGGAGGAGGATGACAAGAGCATTAAAACACTACTCCCTTTTTTGTTATTGAAAGATTATATTTCAATTCACCTTTTCTTCCATCAAAATTTGAAAAATAATAAACCATACAGAGCTTCTTGAGACTTTTTCCTCCCATTCCCCAGATATTCCCAAAACATGAGAGGGTAAGCAGCATTTAACAGCTCCAGTGGAGTCCAAATTAGTTTTTCTGGCAACCAAACGCAGTATCTCCTCCACTATGCGCACATACACACAAACACACACATCACTGCCTAAAGCATTAACAGATCCTGCCCAAAGCACAAAGCTAAGGAACCAAAAGGATGCAATGCCTCTTAGTGTTAAAGCCCCTAAACACACATTACATTATGTTATCAGCTTCAATTACACAATTTCAACTGTATTTCCAAGGAAATGGCTCCTTAATCTAGGGCTTAGGATGGTGTCTCCTTAATAAGTGGCTCTGTCCTTATTTTATTTTCTCTTTGTTCACTTAGGTGCTAGACACTGCACAAACCTTTTTCTAAGGACTAAACTGTACTTTTCCTTCTCCTGTGGTGTTTGTTACTGGTGTTCATGATGCAAGTGGCCAACTGCCTTTCTGAGTCGAACCCACTTTATCTTCCAGAAATGAGATTTGTTTTTTCCATTCTAGAGACAAGAGCTGAAGTACACAGGAATTAAGATCCAAAGGCATCTGATGCATTTTGGAAATCCTTTATGTGTTCAGTGCACTTAACTCGCCCTGCGAGCTCCACAGCTTCCATTATATTCAGCAAGGACATCTGTGACTCAGAGCCACACCTCAAGACAAAGCAGGGGAAAGCACAACCCTAAAAATTAGTGAATTATTACTGGGGCAAAGTGACTCATCCAACAGCTCTTTGGAACTCCCCTTTCCATAACCATGCAATGAGCATTTCTTCACCAGACCCTGACTCTTTGCAGGTTCAGTAAGTAAAGAGGTAAAGGCCATACAGATAAATGTCTTTCACTCTACTCCACTCCTGAGCACATCCAGGTTGAGAAGTGTAGAAGCTGGGAGTGTTATTTAAAATGCTTGTAACAAAACACTTGTCTATAAGGAATAGACAGATATGCCAGACAGAAGTAATCAGATCTTCACCACACTGATGCTAACCACAGTAAAAAAAAAATGCTGTTTTGATACTACTGCAACTATTTTATGTGTGCGTGGGGGGTGGGGGGGGAGAAGACATTCTTAGCTTGCTTTTCCAACACATATGAAAACTACATACTGTCTCTCCTCAAATCAAACCAAACGAGAAAAGACCAGGCACCACACTGTCAAGAATAATTGGCTATGCAAACACAATTTACAAAGCAACAGATTTGCAGAAAAGTATCTTGGAGTGATGATGAATCACATCCATGAGTCAACTACATCAAGCTTTTCAGGGGAAAAAAAGCAGTCACCACACCAGGAATATGAACAGCAGTGTCCTTTGCCAGATATGTGAATTATTCTTCCCACTATAATCTGTCCCAGAAAGGCCTCCTTAGGTGGTCTGCTTCCATATAGGGCAATCTAAGCAACATGTAAATTTCCTCAGGACTCCAAGTCCTCAGAGTGAGGAACTTATGATCAGACATCTGTGAAGATGAGATGGATGACTGAAAGAACAGGACTTGTTTAGTGGGAAGAAAAAGACTGAGGAGAGACGTGGCAGCAGTTTACTAATAGGTGAAAGAGGGAAGGAATAAATTTTTTCCATGTCACTGACAGATACAAAGAGAAGTTATGGACTTAAACTGTGACGAGAAGAGATTTACTCTGGACATTGGCAAGAATGTTAGAGGAGTAAGTACTGCAATAGATTTGCCGGAGAGAGGAGGATGACTTCACTGGAGGTTTCCAAGGATGGATTAGACAAACATCTGTCAGAATTGCTTACATAACTGTGATCTCTCCTTGGGGGCAAAGATATAGGCTAAAGATCTCCTAAATAAAGCTCAGCCCTTATAAAATTCCAGCACTTTGATCCAGAGCATGGCATGCTAGCTCTGCTCAGAGAAACATGTAATCATCAGTTATTAAAATATTGTATTTTACCAGAAGATATAAATTAGTTAATAAATGTAAAACTTCAACTAAGCACCTAGCTTGCAAGATCTGAGACCTTAGGGTTAGTGGCTGACAACATCATAAGGAACAGAAAAAAAGGGTTGATAATGAGAAGATTGGGCAGATCCTACCAAAAGCTGGGACTTTCAGTCTCCATTGTAACTCAAGACACTTGTACTGATTGAAGAAGCAGTGGCTCGGGGAGCTGATGAGAAAATCCTGGAACTGCTTCTCACAAAAAGCCAGGATGGGTGCGAACTCCAGTTCGAGGCTACTTCATCCCAACGATCCCGTGAATTCTAATCTGATTTTCCCCGTGTATCGGTGGCCTGTTTGCAGCCAGCGGGTCTCTCCAGACCGCGGGCTCTTTTATGTTGCGATGTTCCGGACCACCGGAAAGCTGCCAGGGCACCTCTCGGCTGCTCCGCCGCGGCCCCGCGCTGCCGCTGCAGGACGGGACGCTCCTTCAGCACCGCGGAGAGCGGCCCCGCCGCCCGGCCGGGAGCCGAGCGCCCGCATCCTCCGGGAAAAGCGGCCAGGCCCTTCCTAGGGGGCACCTCCATCCCAAACCGTCTTCCAGGCAGTTTGTTACGGGGTAAAAAACCCTCTTGATTTATTCAGGCTTACTTCGTGTGGGCTGAAATCGGTTCCAAGGAGACACTTAAATCTGAACAATGACCTATTCTGAAATAGAATTCTAAGTTATAGTTTAACCTTGCAACAATTTTGGATTGAGAATTATTATATTGAATAAAATTGTTCCTACCATTCATTATCTTAGAGCAACAAAAAAACAAGGGGAAAAAAACCCCAGCAAACCCAAAACAAACCACAAAGCTCCATACTGCTGAAAGGAAATGTCCTAGTATGATTTTGTTCCCATTGTAAATAGCACCAGGTCATTAACCAAGCTAGTTAAGTAACTCACCAATTTTCTAGCCATCCTGCCAACCAGAAAACCAGCCTGTTACTTGGGCAATCAGATAATTGTATTTTACAATTTCAACTAACCCTTAACAATCAGGAACTAATTAATGTCCATAACACCCCAGTGAGCTATGAATGTTTACTTCCAACTTACTGATAGGGAAACTGAGGCAAAGATCTTTGTCCCAGACTGCAACACCCACCCAGGGCAAAGAAATATGTAGAAAAACTTCTGTTTTCCACCCTTGTATCTGCTACATTCCCTTGGAAACACATGAAGGATGCTTTTATCCATATGATGAAGCTACCAGCAACCACTGAATCATCAACTAAACCATCAGTCAGCCTAATAATTAGCCAACTAATTAGCAACCACACAAAGCAGATTCATTTACTCGGGGTGCCATCCAATACTGTACTAGCAGGAAAGTTGGATGGCAGAATCTAAAGAAGGAGGGGAATGGAAGAGCTTTACCTCATGCCGGGCCCTGGCCAGCTTGCTAACAGGGAGTCATGGTCAGCTTTAGGCTCTGGCATTGCAGCAGAGTTTCTTAGTGCCTGATGCACAGAGGTCCACATTCCCAGGTCTTGCTGGAGGAGAAGGGGATCCTCTGGGTAGGAAAAGGGAAGACTGAAAAGCCAGTTTTGAGTCCCAACCTTCTTTCCAGGGGGCCAGGGGCAACACGCACCCTTTGATGCATACTGGGAGAAGGCAAAGTTTCAGCTGTACCTTCACAAACTACATCCAAGTGGTAAACTTCCTGTGTAGTGCAGTGTTGAGAGCCTAGTAAAAAAGGTATCTGTCTTTATCACACAGGGCTCAGTGTATCAGCCATCTTCCTGTTCAAGTGCTTCCTACTAAATCCATTTTCCCACATGGAAACTGCCAGATCTATACAGAACTGAGAGGGATATAAGAATATTGAGAGCAGGGAGGGAATCTCCCAACAGAAAATGTGGCAAAGAGGAAAAGTTGAGCACTTGCATTCAGAGTGGCTGGGGAATACCAAGCACCCAGGATTGGTCATTCAAGAATCTGGAGTCAGAAAGCAGCTGCAGTGAAAAATCAAAAGGTCTATATCAAATAGAAAGGTTTCTTTGCAGGTAAAGTCTTCAATGTGAAGCACCTAGAGATATTTTAATTTTTTGGGGGACACAAGTCTGTTATTTTAGTTCTTATTAAAATTACTAACCTCTGAACTTACGGGGAAACAAAATTTGTATTTTCAAGACCGCTCTACCCATTAGCCAAGAGACGTCAAATGTCCAGTGGATGAAAACCAGAATCTTGAATCATCACCTTCATGTAAACTTTTCCTCATTATTTGAGGGATTTCAGTATAAATTTCTTCCAACAGGGAAAAAAAAACTTAAATCACATGGACTCCTGAAAGACCAAGGCCACACCAGCAATAAGGCTGCAGGGCAGAGCAAGGTATAAGATGTTGAATATTTTCTGCTTCCTCCTCCTGAAAATCAGTGAACTTTTCCAAGTGCTTAATGCAAAAAGATTTTTACTGTGCTAATCAGCTGAATCAAATAATTATTTTCCTCCTTTCAAAGCAAGATATTTTATTAAAGCATTTTGATCAGGCTTGAACTCCTGGCTCATAAAAGATGTTGTAACTGTGCCTTGACCATTTGCAATGTGTTAGCTGAGCTCTGCAACCCACTTTTAACTCCTGTGAATTACAGAGTGCAGACTAAAGGTGGGGTAAGCTGGTTCATTTTGCCTCCTAGCTGAGGCAGGCTGCAAGTGGAGCTCGGAGCAGCTATGTAGGTTTAGCTAATGGGAGATAACTTCTTATATTGTGATGCACTTGCAATAGTGACTCCAAGTATTTGCTTTAGGCTTACCCTCATTCTAATACCATTAAAATGGTGTGGCTCAGCAGTTCCCAAAGGGATTATCATGAGCCTCCGTTTGAGGAGCTCCTCATTTGACCAGCCTCTGAGAATGGGTGTTAGGCTCACCAAGTGCCCAGTGGACTCATCCCCACTCTCCAACTCCTTCAGCCTGTTTTGCAGGAGAGAGTGAAAGAAATATTGACACAGATTCTCTCCCCTTTTCAGCATGCATAACTGCCAGGACTCTCTCGGGAAGCCCAGCAATCTCCCTGCACCTCCATGGCCCATAGAGCTGTTTGTCCATAGTGCATGAGGAGCAGGCTAGTAGGGAGGCCAAGAACCATAAAGTGGGCTACTGCAGCAGGAAAACCTGTATGAGGATATGTGAAAAATAACCCTGACTTGCTAATCCTAGCTGTGAGCAAACAATTAGCAGGAAGCAGAGGCAAACAGGAAAGCTGATTTAATTATGTGACACTGATACAGCCAGTGAACTGGAGGGAAGGGAAGGGGGGAGGCAAGGGGGGGCACCGGGGATGTGGGGTCAAAACAGTTTGTAAAAATCTGTTTCACAAAAGCTGTTGTTCCCCTCGGGGCAGAGAGAGATTACCGTGGCTCAGTGTCTATCAAACACGGGAAGAGAATAGGGCCAGGGGCAATGAGACAGCTTCCGAGTATGAAGGGCCCTTCTTCTTCTCCGCAGCAACCAGCAGCCTGCCAAAGAATTCCTGTAAGCTCTCGGCGGCTTTGTGTGCCTGCCTGGGCTGTGGGCAGCTCTGCAGCAGGCCTGCCTATTGTCGGCAGGGCTCAAAGGGAGCAGGGGAGAGAAAAGGGGAGCTGGGGGAGGAAGAGGGTTTAAGGGGGCTTGTTGTTATCAAAGCCACGGAGGTTATTGTGCTGGAGCAGAACCACGCTGCTCCTGAGCCTTTCAGTGGGGCTGTTAATGGAGGCGCTGCAGGGAGACACAGGGTGGGATTTGCTCCACGTAAACTCGCTGGGGTCTTCTCTGCATGCACTCTCCTGGCTCCCACCTCTGGCTCACAGCAGGTGTCTGTGGGCACAGGTGAATGGCCCTGCAGCCTCCTTATCCATAGCCACCGGCACCCAAAGACTCCTGCCAAGGGAGCTGGGCTCACACACACTCCTGCTGACACACCTGTGACAGGCACACACGGGGCACAGAGCAATCACCCTGCTCAGCACAGATGCACCTACCGGCCACCCATGGCTGCAGAGAGAAATGAACGCCTGTCCACATCTGCAAAGGCAGCAGTTCGTCGCTGAAGGCATCTACAGCTGGACACACAGATACACCTGATGGCTCATATAGATACCCTCAACAGTGGGTCCTGCACCCAAACACACAGTCACATAAAGGCACACACAGCAATATGAAGGCACGATTTTCCTGGCAGGCACAAACAAGAAAGTCTCGGGGCACTGCCTCAGAGATCATGAGCACATGGCAGAGTTAGTACAAGGGATGCTAAACCAGGTTGTTTTAAAAGCTCCATCTGCATCACAGGAAGAGGAGCTGAAGGCCCTTGGGGAGCAAAAGCCTCAAGAAGGAGATGTGAGCAGGGTCTGTTGTCAGCAGCTTTGCAAACACTGATGCTGTGTGTAACAGAATCTCCCAAAACACTGTGCTCAACACAGCCTCCAAATACCATGACCAACCAGAGGAAATCCTGAAACTGAGACATGCCCCAAGATACCACAGAGTCAGGGTGAGCAGGATGGAAGAGCTGGATCCCTGCTTAAACTCTAGTCTGACTTGGATCAGGACAACTGAGCCAGGCAGTTCCCAAAGCCTGGCACACTAGTGCAACAGAATCCATGACAGATCCAAACTCCTGCTGAGGGGACCAAACCATCCAACATGAAATCACAAAAGAAACTTTTAATGGGAACCAGAGTCTCTATCTCCTTATCCCCTTAAACTTTCAGAGGAGAAGTAGCAACAGAAGTCCTTCCAAAGCACAGAGGGAGGTTTCACATGTGTATCGGACCCACAGCCAAGACCTTGATGAAAATGGGAAATCACAGAGGTATGGTCCTTTTCTTAATGTAAGTTTGGCTGTAAAAGCTTATTACTCTGAAAAAAAAATCAACAAAATATTCTTTCTGGATCAGGAAAGCTTCTCCATGCTTGTGTCAACCAGGTTGGTAGAAGCTTTAGTCCACAGTAGCCAAATCCACACCTGATCACAGCTCAGGTCAAAACAGTCTTCACCTGATGAGCATGGATGGTGGAGAGTTAGTGCATTACACAGCAGCCAGACCCTCTCCTATTCCCAGGGTGGCCCCACTCATCAGTCCCAGAGAGACGATTGGTCCCAGGGCTGGTTCACCACATCGGTGGTAACCATACCTGCCCAGGCTCACAGAAACACTCAGAGGTAACAGACCCATGCACACAAACACACACATGCACGTGGGGGGTGAGAGTAATTCAGTTGTATCCAGAACCTTCTTCTTCCCTTCTCCTCCGACTTCCACCCCATTGCCCAGCAGATGCTGCTGAGCCAGCCCAGAGAGGCAGGAGGGAAGATGGGAAGAGGGATGAAGAGGTACCCCAAGAGGGAGAGCAGCAGCCTCTGACAACCATGGTAGGAAAAGTAGGGGGGCTGAGACTGTGGGGGAGGGGATGGAGGCAAGGCAGGGAGGGCTTCTCATTGTGAGGGAAATTTTATTTTTAACAGATGCTAAGGCAGATGGCACAGAATTAACAGAAAATGGGAGAGGAAAAAAGAGGAAGAACATTACTGGCTCCAGAGAGAGTGGACATTAAAAAAATAAAGAATAAGGGAATGAAAACAAGTTTAAGTACTCTCTCCAGAGGAGGGGGGGAGGGAAAGCGCGAGGCAGAGCAGGGACGAAGCAGCGTGATAATAACCAAAGGCGTGAAATTGCAAAAGTAAAATTTGTGGCACTCGGGAGGGGCTGATAAGGCCCCAGCTTCATTGCAAAACTCACTCAGAAATTACTGATGTGATGTTTTAGCCTTTATCATTAATAATAATCGGGAGTGGGGAGCAGGGTGGGGGTGACTGAAACAAAGAAGGAGAGAGATTGCATGAGCATCTGAAACCTGGGGAAGGAGGAAGAGGACACAAGAGGAGAGCTGGGGGAGAGGAGAGGTGGTGGGGGGGAGAAAAAGGAGTCCATATGAGGGGGAAAAAAGGATGAGAAGGGAAAGCAAAGTTGAAAAGGAAGCAATACTGGCCAAGAAAAAAAGGAGGAGGAAAGAGCAAGGTTAAAGGACATGAGGAGAACAAAGGGAGAAGGCAAATAAACAGGAGTTGGGGAAGAAAACACCAAAAAGTGAGAGCGGGGAAAAAAGCAGTCAGGGGGCGAGAAGAGATGAATGAATGGAGAAGTGACAGCAGAGATGAAATAGTGGGAGAAGACAGACTGTAGGACAGGGATTAAGAGAGGGGGAGACAAAGAGATATGGCCCTGCCGCTCTCCTCCCAAATTAATCGAGGATACATCAACCCAAGCCACTAAAACAGAGCTATTATGAATGGGTTAGTCACAGGTGGAGTTAAAGGCCTACAGAGGGATATTAGCCAAAATTGAGTGGCTTTTAATTTCTTTCTAACGAGAGATTGTGGCTGGGGAGCCAGACACTGCCTCAGCTTAGCTAGGCCTGAAGGCAGCTAAACACAGGAGCCGGCAGCTTCCCACAGCCACGCTAAACCACAGGCGAGCTGACCTGTGCCGTGCATGCAGCGAGCTGCAAAAGGCACACCCGAGCTGACCTGCCCACGCTGCGCCATGCGGGCAAACGGCAGAGCCACACACCGCAGTGTGGGACACACAGCAACCATGGCATGGACACACAGACCTCTCTGCTGACAGATACACTGACAAAGTTCCAGGGCTTCAACCCATCAGTGAGCTGAGGTGATTCACCCTGCCCATCAGTGCTTGGCTTTTTACTGGAAGATCCCCTGGCACTGCAGCCTCCTCATTGCCCTCCTGGAGAGACCAGGGAGCTTTGACACAAGACCAGGACATCTGGGTTCTATTTCTGGCTCTGCTGCTGGCAATTCACCACATTTCTCCATTTTCCCATCTGCTATCTGGGAATAATGCAGTATTGTTAAAACTAAGCACTTAAAAATGATGAATCAGACCATCCCCTCATTCCAAAATCATGAGATTGGTTTAAAAAAATCATGACGTCTTCTAGAAGGATAGGGCCATGTACAGAAGGATTCACACACCTTCGGACAACTCACTCTATTGCACTCTAGTTTCATAAAAGATTTAGAAAGAGTTTGATTTTTTTCCCCTGAGCTTAGAGCTCACAATTCATCAGGACGTGATGTTGGGGGAGAAAAAATGTTCAGAAATGCTGGCACTATGTAACATAATTTTTCCCGCTATAGCTGTGTTCAGATTTTCCATGAAAACCTCATACTTCTCAAAGTATAAGTTTGTTAAAACAAAAGGGAGGGGTCAATTTCTAACAACTCTCTCTCTGTAAAACAATTTCAGGGGGGACCACCAAAAAAAAAAGCTATAGAATCATGGCAACATCCAGCTCTAACGTTTTATAAACAAAAACATTTGTTTTATGATTGAAAATTACTTTCATTTTAAAGTTCTAGACCATTTAGGCTTAAAAGTGACTTTCAAATAGTAAAAAGTTGCACTGGGACCGAAATATTTCATTTATCCAATACAAAATTTTGGGACTAGCATATAGGAAAAGGGAGATACATTCAGGATGAGAATCAAATTATTCCTCTGTGAAAGCATTATCTTTTTTTAGTTCTTATCCCATTTTGGAGCAGAAGTAACAGCAGTTTACAAATTCTCAGAAAAAAAATATTTCCTGCCTAGATAAAATTTCCATCTATATGGAGGTGTTTTAAGGGCCACAGATAATATATGCTAAGATAATATATATGCTTAATTTATGTATTTATTTCAATCATTGCCAATATCTCCTAGCCTAAATAATCCATGTACACACCTTTGTTGCAGTGCTGTTCAAATACTCACACATCTTCCCCTTTTTTCAATCTGAACCCAGGCTTGCTCATGATGGCTGTGGAATTTACTCAGAAGTGGATGTGCTTTCAGGTGAAAGACACAAATCAGATGAGCTGGAAAGTGTGTGTGACCTCTAAGCCAACAAAAACACTTCTGCAGAATATACATGAAGGCGTCCCCACAAATCAAGGTGAACTTGCATGACACTGGCTTAGGAGCACAGTAGTACATTATGATACAGGGGATGTTGTTCATGGAACAGGTATCACATGTGTGCTAAGTCACAAAACACCAGAGAAAGTGCTCTTAGTGCATGGAACATCACATGAAACCTGATAACAACAGCCATGTCTAATGCAGAAGTCCCATCTGGAAATCACCTGCTAATACATCTGAGAATAATTCATAAATTTAAGAGACAAACAATCTTAGTGGCGAGGTAGATCTGTATCTTCCCTGGATCTTACTAGCACCTGGATGAAGGAATCTTAACCTTCTAATGAAAGAGCGTTCAAAGAGAAGGGGCAATGTTCACATGAGGGTGCCACTCTCTGCTGGGGCAAAGGACCCAGAAGCAGGGTTGCTGTGCTCTGTGCTTAGCTCATCTTCAGCACTTTGTCTCCAGCTCCACCAGAAAACAGGAGTAGCAGCCAGGTGTCTCTGGTTTGGGGTTTCATTCATTCGAAATTTTGCAGGCTGTTTTTCTTTCAAAGACACAAGAGAAAGATCCTGTACATTCTTCTTTTACTCAAATAGTGAGTAAACTGGGAGAAATTGGCAGTGCTGGAGTCTGGCTTGTCGATCACATCCCTCCTTCACATCTCCAGCTAGAGAATCTCTTATCTGCCCATGAGGGAAACAGTCCTGTGGCACAAAGTTTAGTCTTCTGGGATAATTTACTTTCTCACTGAGATTGAAGGACCTCAATAAATATCTTTATAGTGGACAAAAAAAAATAACCTAGAGTGAGAATGTCCCAGGGGACAAAGAAAAGCAGACACAAGTGAACAGACCACATGGCAAGTGGACATGAAACAGAGAGGAGGGGGACAGGGCCACAAAAATCAAACATCAAATCATGCCAGTGTGCTTTCTTATTCAGAGACCTCAGACTTCCACGTGAAAGTTTTCCAGCTTGCTCACTCACGCAGGAGCACTGGCTGAGCTCAGTGTTTCCTGTTGATAATTTTTCTGCCTCGTCTGTCGGCACGGAGCTAAGACCATTCCCCGCTGTTGTGAAAGCCTTTTTCAATAGGCACTGTCCCCCCTGGGCTGCCAGCTGAGGCTGCTCCCTGGAGAGCTACACCCCTCTCAGAGTCTATTAAAGCTCAATTACCCAGGGCTGACTGGCCTCGTTGTCTGGCAAAGGGAGGTTGGATGTTCCTCTCCCTCCCAGGGTCGGGACTCCTTTGCTATGGCCCAGCCAGATTACATCTATGTATCAATTTAATAAGATCAAATCAAGTACAAGATGTGAGGAAAGGAAGGCAGTGAAAGGAAAAGCTGTAAGAAGGCAGCTCAGAAAGCCACCAGTGCCTGCCTAGGCAAGACTGGCCAGCCCAGTGATGACAAAGGGCACATTGCTGATTTACGCTGCAGGCACAATGGAGCATCTTGATTTACATCAGCATGGGCCTCCTGGCCTCACACGCCCTGTCCACCAGCATCTTCCTGTGCCAACCCAGCACAGCATCTGAGTCACTGGTGCTTTCTCAGGGACCATAACCACTCTCTCCCCTATGTCCCATTCTGCTGCCGCACTGTTCCCAAGGAGGTTTCGCATCTTCAGCAGTCAAGTCCTGGCCTTCCCCACATGCTGGGAAGGAGCTGTCATCAACGGCAGCACATAAGTTTCTATCAGTGATAAATACCTCCCACCTACACCCTCCCTCTTTGGATGTGTCTTCTGGGGTCTGAGTCCACAGACAGAATTATACAAATAGATCAGTCATACAGATAGCAGTCGTGTTTCATTTATTACTCAGAATCCTTATGGGCAAAGAAAATAAGAGAAGCTGAAAAAATGTAAACCCATTTATTTTGTTCCTCATCCCTTAAGGACCCTTATTTTCCAAAGCCGCTTCATTGGCAGAGAAGGTGGGGGTGAGGGAAAGGAGGACATGCTGGTACATGCAAGGTCTAACTTTGGGCTAGCATGTCTCCACCATGGTCCACGGGACTCTGAATGTCACACAGAGATCAAGAGGTAAAGTCTCAGGTGCCTCTGGAAAGAATCCTTTATCCTCATCACGTAGGCAAGGAAACTGGGGCAGAGGAGAAGCCTGGCAGCCATTTACAAAACCTATCAGAGATGTGCCTGAGAAGTGAAGACAGGTGAAGCAGGGTCCCCCAAGCACCAGGCTGCCTGTCTTCCTTGGTACACTGTGACACATGCCACCAGCTGAAGAATGGGGGAACAGAAGAGAGGAAGCTCATCAAATGCAAACTATTCACGAGTGTTACAACAGACATTCAGCCCAGAAGAGTCTACACATTATCCCCTCTCCAAACTGCAAATCATCACTCACCTCCAAGACAAATCTGAGACCTCTGGTAGAAGGCATATACCAGGCACATTGAGTCACAGGGCAAGAGTAGGCCCTGCTAGAACCTCCCCTATTCCCTGTTTCTGGTAGAAGTCAGAATCTGTGGGAATGCACTCCAGAGCTCCTCGTGAAAACTCATTTCTAATAGTGAGCAGGGAGAGCACAATGTAGCAGTGCATGGAAACACAGATAGCCCAGCCTCTCCAGCCCAGAGCTGCACAGAAGAGCAGGGCTGGTGCACTCTTTGTGCATTCACAACACAACGGCTCTCTTGGGTGCAAAGTTGAGTTGACAAGAAAATGCCTGAACCTCAAAGCTTTTTCTCTTGCCTTGAGTTAATCCACCTGCACAAAGAGCATGAAAAATCCATCTGTGCCGAGGCCAGGGACAGTGGAAATGTCTTGTCCCCTTCCCATTCAGAACAAGCCCAAAGTGAATCCTTGTAGACCAAGCTCAGGCTCAGATACTTCAGTTAAGAGGAATTGTACCAGTCTGGTGATTCAGAGAGAGATAAAACTTCATTTAAGAGGATTTTTGGCTTTGTGCTGTCTATGGTTTAAAAACTTCAGAGCCTCAGAGGTGAAGATGTTCTTGCTGATAAAAGAGAAGAGATAAGGCCAAAGAGGAACAGGTCCAGTCTGCCACACAGTGATGAGGGAGACTTCCAAGGAGAAAACATGTACCAACAGAGCTGCCCAGCCTGATCAGCCCCATACTTGGTGTATTGAAACCCTGCTGAAGAGTGCCTTGACCTGCAGTGGACTTCAGCAGAGGCTGGGAAAGTCCAGCAGAGCACAAGTACACGAACACTCTGCCCCACAGAGTAAGAGGCAGTGAAAGGCAGATGAAGTGAGGCAAGGTGGCTTAGGCTACCCAACAGGCTGGTGGAAAAGAAGGACTGAATATTCCCTCACGTGCTGCCCATGCCCATTACTCCAGCTGCCTCCCACAGAGGAAGCAGGATCTGATGCCACCAAGCACCTTATCCCTGGCATTGACACCTGACACAGCCAAAATGGGCATCAAATTTATACTCAGCTAACATCATGGCACAGTGCACTGCACAGGAAGCCCTGGGTGCCATGCTCCTAAGAGGGAGCCTTAAGGCAGCCTCCTTCCTAGAGTACCAAGCAAAATTACCCTCCCTGCCCCTATCCCCAGACATCACTCCCTGGAGCTTTACACCAGGACCACAGGCACATGAGGGAGCGATGTGGACACAGAGAGACAACCTCCCATCAGAAACTGTGTGTGGAGGATTAAAAACAAAAAAAAAAANTATGGAAGAAGAGAGGCTGTGAGCAGAGATAGAGAAAGAAAAAAAGGAGTGGGAAGGGAGAAAGTGAGAAAAAGAGAGAGAGTGAGAAAAATGACAGGAGCTGAATTTTCGGCGCCCTCACTTTAAATCAAGATAAAAGACTGAAATGGAAAATAACAGTCCAGAGAAACCCCTGGACGGCTTTGGGCGTTAATGGAAACACATGGCTGAAGGCTGTAGTGTTGTCAGCTTCCCCGTGCTCTGACATTCCTTTCTGATAATCCGGCCTGCCATAAAATTAGAATAGCAAATACCTCCTGACAAAGATGCATGTTTCCCTCTATTGTGCCATCATAAAAAAAACTCCGCTGGTGACTCGAGGAGCCGCAAACTTCAATTTAAATTTACAGTGCGGCGGAAGGAAAGTGATATGCACTCAAAAATTTTAATAACCTATTAAGTTACGACTTCAATTTCATTTTATGAATATTTTCCTTGGGGAGCAGTGCTATCACAGAGAAAGATAGAAATTTAAAAAAGATAAATAGTGCCATTAATCTCCAACATTTCTCTTCCATTATCCTTGAAAATTAGGAGTTATTTTTGTTCAGATCTTCATGTAATTAGCTCCCTACACTTGATTCACTAGCCAGAAAATGACCATGTTCAGAAAATTAAAAATTTGTCATTAAGTGGAATTTAACATAATATCATTTATCTTTATCTATTCCCCAGCTGACAGCAGGAGCCTTGGAAGTGATACAGGCTTCTGTGTCAGAGAGTAGAGGCAAGTCCTCGACATGAGAGGGAGAGTGCAGGAGTGGGGGGAGGCTATAAGGATGTGGGAGAAGGGGAGCATGTGAGACAAAAAGGAAGCAGGATCTGGAGTCACAGGAAGAGGGGGAGAAAAGGAGGAGTGGGCCATGGGAGGAGAGGGAAAATGCAGCAAGCAGGCAAGGGAGCAGGGCAGACAGCCAGGGAGGGTGAAGGGTGGAGGAAGGAGCAGGAGGGAGAAGGCAGAGGGCAGGAAAGGCAAGGTAGCACTATCTGCAGAGCTCAGTGGCAGAGCTCAGGAAGTGCCACCATGAAGCCAGCTGGGTGTCACTATAAAAGTAGAGTTGGTGGCTTGGTGAAATCCTGACCTGGCAGGATCCCTGTGTGTGTGCACTGGATGAATACCAAGGCACTGGTTCCTGCTGATGCCTTCCTCTAGTTCTTCCCCTGTCCAGCTCACCAGACTCCCATGAAACACAGAGCAAGACCCAGAAGAAATCCTCATCAAGGTCAGAGGAAGGCTTTTGCTGCCTATTAAAGACCTAAAGCCTATATTGGCAACAAGATCCAAATGAACATTGGCTGTTACCAGACCTCATCCTCTTCAGGTGCTTCAGAGTGATCCACTGAGTACTCTCCACCACGTCACTATCACCTTGTAGAGAAGGCAAACCGAGGCATAAGAACAGGCTTTTGACTTGCCCTAGGTGGTGAGGTTGGAAGCAGAGCTGGGATCAGATCTTCTGCTCCAACTTTTACTTTCCACTCCCTTCTCTCAACTAATCCTGTGTGCACACCAGAAGTGCAACAAGACCAGCTCTCCAGCATGGGCTGAACTAAAGCAAGAAGCCTCTTCACCTTCTGAATCTCTCTCATTGACCGAAAACCATTAGCTTCCTGACTATCTCATTTAATCTGTCTCTCCTACTCTCAGTGGAGAGATCTGATAAAATATCTCTCTGGAGAAAATGAAAGAGAGTAGGTGGAAGGAAGAAGAAGAAGACCATAAAGCAAACACTATGGGCAGGAGCTATTTTAAATAACTGGCTAGCTAAAAAAGCCAAGGACATTAGCTACTCAGCAGTTCCATCACAAGAGCTTGTGCTATTTTAAGCAAATCTCTTTGCCTCTCTATTCTGGGTTGAAGTTTGGGGATTTTTCCACTCCTCTCAAAGAAGTTTTGGAGAGTTTTATTTAGCTGGGTTCCCTTGTCCTATATCCTAATTTTCAAACTTTGTGCATAATTTTGTTCTTATTGTCTCTTAAAAGTACAATGGAGTGTATTAGGGAAAAGCCATAAAGATTTACATTTCATCAAAAACAAATTTAATGACCTTGTGCTCTACCATGTACTCTTCTGTGATAAACATAACACAGAATTTTGCACGAGTGTCTGCTGGACAGTGCATAGTATGTCACAGATCTGCACAAGAGGGCATAAAACAGCAGAGGAACCTTCTAGTTCAGACACTTATCACCATGCTCCATGGTTGTGATTTTTTAATGCAACCTAGGGAGTTATATACAAAAAAAATCTCCTCACAGGTTCCTGCAAGCCACACTTGGCAGCTACAAAGTACCTGCCCATGTGCATCAACCTGTTCCTTTCTACCTATAAAAGGACAAGATAGGCCAGGATGATTGTGCTCATCCTGTAGCAGGACACGGAGGCACTGAAAGTACCTTGGGTGCTACAGCAAGCCAACAACAGATCCAGGCATTGGACCCAACCATCCTGACTTGTTTCTACAGGCAACCACACGCTGAAAGCTCTGAAGTTTCCCACCAGCAACTGGGGGATGCAATTCTGCTTTATAGCTCAAGCAACTCCTGTATTCTGGTGCACATGTAGCTGGAGTCAACAGCAGGGCTGGATAAGCATAGGTCTGTGGACTGGTTTTTACTTGGTACTGGGTGTGTCTCTAGATCAGATCTTAGCTAGAGTAAAGGAAAATAGCAGCTGCTACAGCACTTGCCCCAGTAGAGTGGAGTGCTGTCTCTAGGGATCTGTTCTGGGACCCATTTACTCATCTTAAGTGTACTGCAGCCATGTCTCTGGTCTAAGCACTGACTGGAAGTACCCAACACTCATCACCTGCCACATCAACATCACTGCAGAGCAAACTCTTTCCAGCCAGTGACCTGAAATGTCAAGAATCACCTCATTCCTTCAGCAGGCCATGTCCAGACAGTTAGCTGGGACAGTCACCAGGCTGGAGGGCCCAGGGTGAAAAGGCAAGGTTGAGTATATTGGCATAGAAGGGAAAAGTTGGTCTTTGAGGAGCATCTCCTCATGGGAACACAGATCTGACCCACAGAAAGACCCATGAAGCATTTCCTTCTGTCCATGTTGGGACGGGTTTCTGACTGATGCAGAAATCAGGAATGAGATTTCCTCTCACTGCCACGTAGCCCAAACCATTTTGTTGTGCATCCCAGAACATGTTCTTTCCACTCTGNCCATCTCTCCACACACTCTTTCTTTTGCAGTTCCCCTTGATTTTCTGTCTTTGCTCTGTTTCTTCTCTCTCTTCTCCAGTGCTAGAGCTGTTTGATTCATGGTGCTCTCATAGCAGAGGAGAAGGCCACTTCTTCTCTTATCCACTTATAATACAATTTACCAAAGTGCCTTCAATTTGTTTCCCCACTCCTTGACTTAGTAGCTATCCTTGCTGCTCCCCTTAAAATCAGTTCTCTTCTTCCTCCCCCCACTGTCTTCCTCTATCCACTTCAACCCTTTTTTATGCCATTACAGGCTAAGCCGGACTGTTCTCTTCCTTTCTCCACACACAGACTCTGGCCCATCCCCGCCTACTTCTCCCATTCCTTTCTCATGCTCCCCCTCCTCACCAGAGCTTCAGCACTGCAGCCTTAAAGCAGGATAAATGGATATGGATATCGTACAATAAAACCTTCAGAATGGAGAGTTTTGTGCAAGTGAACAGCAGCCAAGCCTGAGAGACTGAAAATTGGATAAAGGGATTAAAACAGTAGCACATTAACAGGAGATTTAGAGTGTAATAAACTCATTTCATAATAATATGTGCGTTGGGGCTGGTAATAAATCATCGCGGGATCCCTGCCTTCCGCAGTGCCGGAACGAGGCAGTGACCCGAAAGCGGGGTAGGATTTCAGCGAGATGTGGATTAATTTCACAGGGTTCTTGGCCAGGAATAGAGCGGCTGTGCCATTCCTGTACAGCTGCTGCTGTTACTGCTGGCTTTTGGAAGAAAAAATCCACAAAAAGCAAACAAATGAAACCAAACAAGAGGACCTGCCAACACTGCCTGGCACACATTTGTGGGGAAGGGTACTCAAGTGGCCTTCACTATCATCACCCCAGAGGCCAAAACACTTCTCAGTCACCTCCCTGGACAATGTCCTGCACCCATTCCACACAAACCTGTGCGGTGAAGGTGATAAAACAGCAACAGGAAAGATGACAGCTAGACAGAAATGCTAGGCTAAGTCACCACATTAATGGCCCAGATAACCTTGTCTAAGGCACTGAACTCAAAAAAATCTCATGACCACATGCAGTAGATATTCAAGCCTGGTGGGCAGCCCAAGATGCAACCTTGGGACAGGTGGGGATAGGGAAAGGCTGAGACTCCAGCTCACCACCACTCCAACTCACCAACTGCACAAAGCTCATGAGAAGTTATAAAAGCGATGAAGCCTCAAACTAGGAAAGGGAGGACAGCAGCATGCTGGAATGATCCCAGAGAAAGGATACAGATGGACCCAAGCCATATTGCAATTAGGTGAGGCAAGGACCTTGCAGCAAGAGGTAATAAAGGAATAAAGAGCAGGAAAATGCAGTACAAGCATCCTGAAATGAAGGACTTGAGGAGGGGACAGTTTGATGGTATCTTAAGAGCAGCTTAAGCAAAAAAAACCTCCCCAAAAGAGAGGAATGGAGAAGCTCACAACAATCAAGGCACTGGATCAGATGACATGGGATCTGGGCTCTACTTCTTGCCTCTGCAGCCATGGAGATTGCTTAGGACAGAGAGTGCCCAGGGAAAGTCCTGCCTTGCTTTACCATAAGCAATAGGAGTGTGGCCCAGTGTGTTTAGAAAAATATGCATTGGTTGACAATACAATGTTGACACACTTTAATACAATCGGACATGAAAACAATTATCTGTATTGAATAAAAGATAGGATGGGCCAGTCTCCAAGGAAATTCTCTAAACATAAGCCAAGACTGGACTGGCATGAAGAAGGGGAGGGTAAATTTAGGTGAGTGATATGGAACACTGTGAAGACTGCGGAGGAAGTGAATCACCAGCAGTGCAAAATTCAAATCTCAAAAGCAGAATTAAGAGCTTGGAGACATGCAGATTTACAGAGATTTGTCTTTGCTGATGTTGCTAGAGTGAGAACCACAGCGCTTATTTAATCAAGGCCAAAGTCACAACTCTGGACTTCAGTGAAAATATTAACCTCTATGCTGTACTGTCCAAAGGCAGTGGTAACAAAAAGTCATCAGTTCACAAATCAGCCATCTGCCTGCATGAGCAGATGGAGGATGTTCAAACCAAACAAGCCATATAACTGTTCCTTTAACAGAAGCTTAAGCCTTGCAAGAGGCCTGGATCTGAGGAAGAATGCTACGTATACAAGTTTTCTTTACCATGTGTATAGTGGCTACTGACAACCCACCTACTATGCACAAATCCCTCAAGAAACCTTGTTTTCTCATCAAAGGGAGTTTTGCATGTACATACAGAAGACACAGCAAATACCTACAGCTTTTACAGGACCAGATTGGAAGGTAGGCTGAAGTGGCGTGTTTGGGTTTTAAAAGAGTTATTTGACATCACATTGAAGAGTGGATGAAGGGAAAATTCAAAACAATGAGAAAGGCAAGACTTCAGTAAACCACGAAATGAGACTCAATAGGAGAGAAGGGCTGAATGTCAGATCTCCCTGAGATTCATTCAGTCATGGGACAAGGAAGGGTCCCCAGCACTGTTTGGAAAGCCATGTCCACAGGTCTACAAGAAGAAAGGACAAGAAAGGCATGACAAACCATCAGGTCCCAGCAGACCTGAACTCCCAAACTACTTCTGAGGAAAATAAACTACCAGGTTTATAAAACATTCCAAGGTTTGGATTAAAAGCAAAACATTTCTTAGGCTTTTCAGTGCAGAGCACCACAAGTAGCCAGTATTAGGTCAAAGGCCCAGCTCTCACCTCATGCCTAGGGAGGTCACCAGCATGATTTCTGGACAAGGGTCCTGCACAAGGCACATATTCCAACCTCATCTTGGGCCAACTACTAGTCTGTGACACAGGCTGGAACAAGCCTAACAGAATCGATCTGTACCTCTACACTGGCTAAAGTGTCTACTTGGGATGGAGGAGGTACGTAGCCTTGTTCATCTTCTGATTCACTCTCTGCAAAGACCTGAGTTTGGCTCTGGCCTTGGCCTCTGAGTGCCCAGAGCACAGACTTGTTAGCCATACCAGACCACATTCTGTCCTGCTAGTTTAAATCAGGCAGCTTAACTTCCACCCAGGAAATTCTCATAATATGGTTGGAGACTCTCCTGTGCTCCCACCAAGCATTTTGATGTCACTGAAACTACTTCAAGGAAAAAGATTCACAAAATGTATTCCTCCCAGTCCAGTCCTCCCAATCCACTCCTTTACACTGTGCTTGGAGGGCTAAGGGGAGCTACATGTTGAATACCCCATTTTTGTCATGAACTGCTGTTCTCCACAGCACTGAGCTCGGAGGTTCAGCCAACACCCCAGACAGTCTGAGGTCTCAAGACCTACAGCTGAGATCTTTGCTGTCTTTACTTCTCCCTCTCCGAGCAGCTCTGCCATATGGCAGGAGTTGACTTACACTTCAGCACTAGATGTGACAAACAACAGAACACCACTCAAAGGTAAAACATGCACTAAACAAAGGGTTGGGGTTTTTTTCCTCAGAAGAAAAATATCTGGTTTAAAAACACCTTTTGTAAAAACGTATTTCAGAGATCACGTCCAGGCTGTAAAGGCTATTTTTGGCTAATAAACACAGGAACAAGTATATCTGTGTTTTGGAAATGCATTGGTTAAAACAATTTTAGCAGGTCACTTGAAAATAAAAAGAAACAAATTTGAAGAAAAGTCTTAGGAAGCCAGAAATTTTACTCAAAAATCTATTTCATTTTTAAATAAATACTGGAAAACATGGTCAAAAACCCCAAGCAGGTCAGCTTGACTGTCAGCCTATAGTAGTGGGAAAAAGAGAAAGCAGGAAGGAAAATTTCACTCTGCTATTTCTTTTCCTCTGGTAGTAAAGGATGATCCCAGCTCAGCAACACTGCACAGTAAAATGATGGGAGCCCCCAGACTCCACCCAATGAGGTCAAACAATGCACACAGAGCTACCAGGAGTACATCAGTGTCACAGATACTCACTGAGAGGTGGCAGTCCTGCAGAGAAGAGCACAGAGCCTTTCTGACGTACCCCAACAGCGTGTGGCCCTCGTGGCATTTGAGCCAGCTGGGAGGGTGTCACAGTGGTAGTGGCAGCAGCACTGCTGCTCACCTAAGCTGGCTTTCCCTCATTACCATAGCTCTTGCCACACCAATGAAGTGTAAATTCACTCAGTAAATCACACTGGCTTCACCGTTGCAAGACAGTACTCAAGAAGCACTAACGAAGAGGGAAAATTGGATTTGCATTGAAGTCAACCTTAAACTTCATCTGTCAGTCACTGCCACTCAAGGCCTGTAAGCTCCAGCCAGACTTCCCTGGTAGTAAACTGGTCATGGAGACTTGGGAAGCCAAGGCACAGAAGGGAATACACTCAGCACAGGGCCTTCATATTCCTTCACCTCACAAGAACCAAGAAGACAAAGCCCTGTGTAATAAAAGCTGGTGCACAGTGAACCACAACAGTAAGTTACTCTGAACAGTGAACTAGAGAGCCAAGGGGCTGTAAAGTGCCTCGATTTCGCTCCTGCTGAATTCAAGGGAGGTATTTCTTCCCACTACCCCCACTAGGTGATATTTAAGAATAAGAAGAAAATTCTATAAACCTTCCAATCAATTTGACAGACCATTTCAGCTGGAAAATACAGGTAGCTCTGAAATAGCTCTGAAAATGCTGGAGGACCCAAGTTCAGTGTCCTCCAAACACTACATCACAGCTATCAGTCAAAACTATTTCTTTTGTGTAAAAAAGGACCAATGCTAGCAAAAGGGCTGAACATGGCTAAAACAAAATATGTAATTTTTTTTGTTAAATATAAAGGCTTGGGTTGTCCCAAAATGACATTTTCATGAGAAAGGAAAAGAATGAGAGAGATAGTAATAGAAGAAAATTCTTTAAGTTTTTTTCTTCATTTAATAAAAAACATTTTTAAAAAGGGAAGAGTGAAGAAAAGCATAAGGGATTTTTCTACATGAAAGATTGTGTCTGTTTCACAGCATCCCCCTTCTTTACTAAGATGAAAAATGAAATTAAAGCTATCTGATTCATTTCCCCACAACTGGTGCATAGTTACACTGACCTGCAGTAGTTTTAGGTCTGTGCTGCTGCAAAGGGCCACCACCTTCCAAGACACACTGCAGGTATATGGCTGGTGAGTTAAGGCATGCCGTTGAGTTTTTATATGTCACAAAATATCGTTGCAATGCAGTTGTATGATATTTTGCTGGCCAAAAATCACCTTCAAGACAGTTTAGTGGTATGACATGGTACACTGTCAACAGTAAATCTGGGCTGAAGGCAATAGCCCATTCCGATGCTGATCATTGAAGACATCAGAAACAATTAAATACCTACTGTTAATCATGCTACCTGGCTTACAGGCAAACCACCTTGTTCTGTAACCTTCTATGATTTTATTAGCTCAAGAGGCTCATATTAGGTTGTTTTTTTGACAGGAGACCTGCAAGGACCATGCAATGTTGGCAGAAATGTCATGGCTGTAGTGAAGTGCTGACGCTATTCACAACAGATGGACCCTGGGCAGTTCTAGTGACTGCTGATCAGGTGAGCCCTAAGCTCAAATATAATTTTTACAGTCATAACACTTTCTATTGGAAGGACCAGTCACACTTAGCAACATTTCCAAGTTCCTGCACATACAGTTCCTCCCTATTTATATTCCAACTGGGCAGCAGAAGTGTCTTCTTCAATTCCATTGCAAAGGAGTTATTTAACACTTCCTTCGGTGTAAATAAATGCAGACACAAACAAGTTGCCTCACTCTTGCAGAATAATCGTGGCACAAAAATGAGATTGAGAACAGTAAGTGAGGCAGAAATTCTGCAGAAAAAGCTCAAGCTGAACCAGAGTCACCAGTTCAAAGTAAACCAAGTTCACTTGTGGACACTTTCAAAGAGAAGCACAGATGATCAGGTATGTCAGACCTCTCTGTGTTGGCGGGGTTTCAGCTGGAACATTAAATTTAGGCCTGGATCCCAGATCCAAGAGAGATGGTGGCAAATAAGAGCCCTTTGTGAAGAGAAGTATGACTGGTCCAAGACCTAGAAAACATGACCAGTAAAGGTGAAAATAAATGAAAATGTTCAGTCTAGAGGTGTGAAGGCTTAGGAAAAACATCTTTCTAGTAGTTTTGTTCTAGTGAACAAAAAGGAATGTAATTAGCCATTTTCCATGCCAGCATGGAAAAGAGAACAAGACTTAAACTGCAGCAAGACCCAGATTAGACATGAGGACCAAGTGTCTAGTGCTGTGAACAAGTGCTACAGGCTAGTGAAGTACTGAAACAGATTGCTGAAGGGAAGCTGTGATATCTCCATCACTGAAAGCTTTTAAAGACAGAAAATTAGCTAGAAAGTTATAAAATACTCATCTGAGGTAGAATGGGTCTTGCCCTAGGGTAGGGAGATGGATTGGATCATCTCACAATGCTAATTCCAAGCTTAATTTTTCTGATAATCATATTCAAATTAAAGAAACTAATTCACAGTGAAGCTGATTGATATGTCCAATGCTATATATTAGACCAGTAGTAAGAGAGTATTAAGACCACCAGTGACTGGTATATGCACATCAGTGACATTTGCTTCAATACCAGCTGCAAAAAAATTTGAGAAGCAAATGGGGAAAAGGGTAATTTACTGTGATTTCCCTTCCTTAGTGTCCAAAAATATTACCAAAATAGCCTAACCAAAAGGCTGTAATATGTATATCTATATTTCCATAAGTAGAAAAAAATCTACTTTAAGAATTAAAATTGAAATATTTTTTCTTCTTTAAGTTTGGGGATGGGTTAATGTTAAGCATTAAAATTATCATACTTTTCATTAAGTAATACAGGCATTTTGTTAAAAAATAAGAGAAGTACAGTATTTAGACTTGTTCAGAACTTTTTTCCCTGAGAAAATGCAATGAAAGTAAATGTTTTTCAGGTCATTCTATATCTACCTTCTCTTCAGAAAGAAAAAAAAAACTGTTTTAAGCAAATTACTTCCCCGGTTTGGCATTTTTGGGTCCAGATTTCATAATCAATTGAAGCACATTTGTGTTGCTGTCTTGTGGGAGGTAGCAGCAAGAATTTGGCATTCCTCAGATATGTAGAGAGACATATTGTCAATGGTCTTGATGACTTTTTGGTCAAGGAGCAGCAACACTGGTGCTTAGCAAGTTTGTCTGGTTATCCTGGGGTTTGTCTCTGATACTTTCTCAAAGAGGTCCCTGTGCTGCCTTCCTGTAACAACACAACCTGAACTGCATGTGCAGGGCCATGTTTTGGGGAAGGGGCCTGGACACCTCATTGCCCCAACTCCTCCTGCTGAAGACGTTCTTTATTTAACAATAACACCTTTACATAGTACAGTGTACTTCGTTTGCTGCTTGGCAGATCCTGACTTGAACCATGTGCTCACTCCCGGTCACTCCACTTCCAGAGTCACACATTACAAAATTAGTCCCTTCTCCACCTGAAATTGAAAAATCTGTTTATCCTTCTCTGATAGGGCCAAAGTCTTTGCTGGCAGGATTTAGTGGGACTCATTGCTCTTCACTGATGCTGCCAGTTGTTCTGCATGTTCCTGTTACATTGACAGATTTTATTTATCGTACGCAGCTGGTATTGTATGCACAAATCTACATGGCTATTTCCCAGGACTGTGTAACCAGGACAGCAAAATAATTGTTTCAGAGCATGGACAGAGTCCACCCAGATTCTTCCATCAGATCATGAGCAATGGTCTATAGTGGACTGCCAGTGGCATAAAGAGAAATCAGGTAAACCGAGTCATTAAGCTGACAGCCTCCTTTCAAAGGGTGAAATGCACACACATGCATCCAAACACAACATATATGCTTCACTACAAATGGGACTCATGCAGGCTAAATTTTGCTTCTGTGTAGGACCAATTGTCCCTTCTGGGCCCCATTCTTACCTCATGTAAATTGGTGTCTTCACGTTATCCTCCCAAAGCCCTGTTGAGCTGAAATCTCACCTCCCCACCCCCCAAGCTAAGGATCTGGAGCTTTCCATCCAGTGACAGAAAATCCACATTTTTAATAATGCTTTGTTGCCATCATCACCAAATAAGAGTCTGTTCATCACATGATCTGCCCTGTATTTTTGTCAAAACAGAAATACATCAATTACTCTCATTTCCCTCAAAGGTCCTGTGCATACAGTTCTTGCTGTGAAGTAGGGAATATCGTTTGTCTGAACTTCACTTGCGTATTGGTCGTTTTCAATATGTTTCTGTTTCATTAATGGAAAAATATGGGAGGCCCCCCCCCTCCCAGCGGTAAAAATAATACCTTTTATTTCCCATAGATGATAACCTGTGTCTGTAACTAGCAGACAAAGTGCCTACTTCAGCTTTCAAAGGCACAGCTGTGAGTTCAGAACTGTATTTTCAGTACCTTTTCTGTTCACTTTGTTCTACTCATGCAGTTTTAACTTAATTAATACCCATTGATTAAGCAGAACCATAAAAATCATAAAAACAGCTACCATCACCAATGGGTCAAATTTGGACATGCAGTAGGGTGTGCAAATGCTGTAGGAGGAAGGGCACATGAAAGGATGAAAACTTGGGGCTTGTGTTAAAGAAGAAAAATCATGGTATCAATATACTGATTTTCACCAGAGGTCAAGCATACCTGATCATATTCAGCTGGCATAATGAAAGCCTCAACTTCAAAGAAAAGCTTGATTCCTCATAGGAACAGTTTTAAAAGCTATGAATGTCCAGCATTGAACTTCTATCAGCTGTGGGGACAGGAATGTAAAGAAACACCTCATTAGATTCACTCAGATCTACTTCTTAATGGTACTGGCTGTCTCCCCCCATAAGTTTCAACTGTAAAACCACACACTTATCCAAAAAATAGTATCCTGGAAATGGGGAGAAAAAGGAAGAAGGATCAGTCTGACAAGTTTTGTCTTGGCAAAATGAAAAAAATTAAGTGCTTCACAGCAACCAGAATGCACAGTTTCACTCCAAGCTAGTCCTTGTGATACAGTATTAGATTTTTGTTTCTACTCCTTTTTATTGTTGCATTTAAATTTCAAAATAATCAGTGTAATGGGAAAAATGAAAGCTTATTTTGCTTCTAAATGTTAGGAAAAAAAATCTTGAGTTTCCCTGCATCACTGTTTTTGGTTAAAAATTTAGTTTTCAGCCAAAACACTATTTACCAATGATGCCAGTCACAGAGTCAGTGGTAAGAGGCAAAAGAAGTAATCATATAGCAGAGCTGTAAAACCAGCAATGGGAATTACTCCTTTATTTTGCTACATATGTGGAACTGAGTGTGAAACACTCACAGAGCTGTCTCTAAACCCTTCCTCTGGTGTTCATAATTGCACCTGAAAGGCACACAGACATCCATGTGATACCAACACATAATTTCCTCATCTGGGAGACAAACCAGCTGTCTTCTTTCATCACCCAAAATAAAGCAGAGATAGGGACATTAACAGTGGGGAATTCTCCAGAACTGGCCAACCCACCCTGCAGGCACCTGTAGTAAAGGGTGCAAAGGGTAGAAGCTCATGGTGGTGGCTTGCCCTGGTCACATCACAGTCCCACGGACCTGTGTGCAGGAGCACACAGACCTGCAGTGCTGGAGCACAGCCTTTCCTGCTGATTGCTCCTTCCTGGCAGATGTCAGTCCATAACACCATGGAGCATGGTACATAACACAGCTTATAGTCAGCAGGTGATCATCCATCACATTTACATGTCTCCTTATTTCTGATCACAAGGACCAAGGTCTCTGAGCCAGGACCCAGCCTCACATCATGCAGCAGATCTTCCTCACTGGTTTCACTTTTGGGTTAGTTATAGTTACAACTACAAGCTACAGCTGTAACTCAGAAATCCTTTAGCACTTTGTCTTGTGCAATGCAAGAAAAGAAAAGGTAGTTTGGGCCAAACCCAAGAGTAATAGATGCTCTGCAAAATCCTACTAGCAAAAATAAGAAGCTCATCTAAAGCACATAAGGGTTAAAGAATTTCTTTACCCAGCATAGAAGCTCACAGTTCAGAAAGCATGCTCTGAGATAGACCTGCCCCCTCAGACATGCAAGGACCTCTCATCAGGAAAGCAGAAGGCAAAGAAGATCCACAGTGCAGATCTGAGAGCAGAAAACAGCAGTGGCCCTGTGCGGCAGCTGCTCTTCCCGCTAGTAAATAGGCTCAGCTCACCCTGACTATCTTCAGAGCCAGTTGCCTGATGCAAACACCGTAATGTTTTGCATCAAGGTCTTGCTTCTGTACTGTTCACAGTGCTGGAAAAGGAGTTTCCCAGTTTCCCTCTAGTCTTTTCTATCTGTGCATTAAGCACAGAAGAAAACAGAGTAAAAGATGCTGAGAGAATTTTTGGGATGCATACCCCACTTTATGAATTTTCTTTTAAATACTTCCTTTGTCAAGTGACATCTTGGATGGGAAGGTCAGGCTTTCCACCTGTCCAGACATCACCTGTTAGTTGTCTGAGATAAAAATTGTCTTCTTTAGACTTCAGAACTAATGTATCTTTGAGATGAAAACAGTTCACAGCTATATTATATATTAGAAATCATCATTCTACTTTTGTGCTCTTCTGGATTTACAAGCCTGGAAAAAAAAAAATTTTAACATCAATAGAAGAGGCCTTTCCAAGACTAAAAGATATATAAATGGCCTAGAGTTCATAGCCAATTTTAAAACATCATCTTGCATAATCAAGAGTGTAGCCCAGGAACCAAGGCAAGGTAAAGCAAAGAGGAAATTTGCCCCACACACTATTACATTGTAGATAGTCTTATTTATGGGAATTGTTCCCACACAGTCAGTCATTAATTGGAAAATCACATCCAGTCTTGGTTTGACTCTCCATAGATGGGACACAGCTGTGAGTTTGGTATCTTCAATCTTAAACCACATGGAAAATGTTTCAGAAATAATCTGGGCTTCCCTCTTTCAATGTCAAAGATAGATTTTCTCAAAATTGGCATCAGTGTTGACCAAAAGGCAGCAGTATAAAAGTATAATATTCTGAGGAAGCAATCTGCCAGATCTCTAGCTCACACAAAAAAATCTTGTGTTGATTTCATCTTCCTCAGATCCAGCCCCACATTTGGAAAGCCATTTTTAATAGCACTGTTTTCAAGCTAATTAGATAAACACTACGCATGCTGCTGCTTAAGAGCAGTCAAGCGTAGCATGAACTTCAGCCCTTCAGAGTTTTGTGCTGCATCTACCCTGCACCATCACCTGCTAGCCCTGGGCAAACACAGAGAGAATGCCTGTTCACAGGGAAGACCCTTGACACCGACTGCACGTGGACATGGGTTCTCTCTGCGGCTGCTCATGGTGCTTGAGGAAAACGTGACCAACTATAAGCACAATGCCAGGCGTAAGGCAGGACTTCTTGTGGGCAAATTAGCTGTCTCCCCTTCAGAAGTTCAGATATCTGAAAATCTTTATTTACTAGAATTCAAGCAAAAATATTCAGAAGCAAACAAGTGTCTCTGTGTCACCTTTTGGCACTGGAAATGGGAAGATTAACTACAAGTTTTTCTCTCCGCTGTATTTCTTTCTGTGACTGTCAGGCCAATAACACAATGACCTAAATCAACATGTCCCTAGTTCCATCATTTCTGTCATTCTACAACCGTGTCTATCATTGGGGTCCTCTACTTCTGTTATGTCCACATAATGGCCTTCACCCATTTGGAAGATCCCTATGGCCGGCTGTGTAGATTTGAGATTATTTGCCAGTAATGAGAATAATGTCCAGCTTCCAGTGCTTGTCCCAAACCTCATTTTTAAAGCCCCACAGAAACAGCAGAAGGCCACCAGAAAGCAGCTGTGTTTTTCAAAGACTGTACTCTATTGTTTCCTAAAGGCTTCCAGTAAGCAAACTCTTCTGGATTTCCCAAACATGCTAGAAGATTATCATCCATGTTTGTAACGACCCAGTATTCCAGCTAGGGATTTATTTCGTTCTCCCATCTCCCTTCTGTTTTTTTTTTTTTTTTAAAAAGGCATCACAGCATAGCAGCCACCACTGCTGCAGCAGCTCTGTGCAAGTCACATCAATTCCATTCCCAGGGGTGCAAACCAATTTCTCTTGTTTTTCCGCCCGTCTCTCTGGCTGAACCTCCAGCAGCCTTCAATCCCATTAATCCAAGCACTGCTGGCGATGACGAAGACTGATTTCACCGGCAAACGATCAATTTGTATCTCCCCCCCTTTTTTCTTTTTTCCCCTTTTTTTTTTTTTTGGTGCGATGTACAAAATATCATGAAAAAGGCGTTAGTGGTGATAGTTCCACAACAGTGAAATAATAGAGTAATAAGGCAATCCACTTTTGACCTTGCAGGACAGCTAATTCATCTACCCATCTATCTTAATTATTCCCTGGGTTACAAAAGAGAAACTGTACAATTCATTCATTCCACGGTGACAATTCCATTTTCCACCCCCAGTAAAGCACCATCCTTTCTCTGCAGTGATCCTGCCATAGACCACATCCCTTCTCAGCCTACTCACACCAGCCCTCATGCAAACAGTCACTAAAGGCCTGATCCAAAGCCTGTTGAAGTTGATCAAGTCCCTTGTTGGCCCCAGTGCGCTACAGTCCATGCCCTTCCATACTTGCACCTCATTTCTAAGCAAACAAGGAGTCAGCCACCTTCACAAGCCATATTAAAAGTGAGATTTCTGGCAGAATAGACAGGGGTGCAGACAGGCTAACTTTGCCCTGGGAGAGAGATCTTTTCAGGTCTTCTCTCACGTTTCTGGAAATAAGGTATCTTACACAGAGGTACATATTGTCTCAGAAAAGTCTGTCTGCAATGGATGAGAGCAAGATAGGACCTTGGAATTTGGAGGGCACATTATGATAAGTGTACAGAGAAGACATAGGCCAGACAGTGGAGAAGAGTCAAAGAGCATTTATTGATGGCACTGTTTTAAGTTTTGCTTTGCACCATTTGCACCAATATTAATTCGTCTTGGAAGCAAGTATCTGAGTCTTAAATACCTTACAACCTGATTTTCCTGCTGCTTCCCCTTGGAGGTTGAATACAGCTTGCCCATTTTTAGACATGGCATATACAAGCAGACTGTTTGCACATGACTCTCCAACCAGCAGGGAGAGTCTGGTGTGAATTAATGTCTCCTACCATGCTCTGAAAAAGCCAAGGTTAGTCTTCACCTCCAATAGGAAAAGGGGTCTGCTGGCATTTGTGATGCCAAAGTTTGACAACATCCCTTACAGCCTAACAGTTGCTAGGAAGAAAGTAGAAAACTGGCCACAAAAGGAGGTAAAGAGGATGGTGCTTCAAATAGAGTGGGATAACTGAGACAAATCCCACTGACTCATGGTTGTTCCTCCTGTGAGTTAAGCTGAAAAAAAAAAGCAGGGGAAATCCTCACAAGGGACAGCTGTTTCCAGTCAGGTTTGTCCTGCTGAGAGTAGTCTCAACTGCTGATATATCCTTGAAGACTTGCACTTTTCTAGCATCTGACTTCCCTGTTTTTAAGGTCATCTTTGGGCTACAGCTCAATTTGTTCCTCTACTTAGCATCTTCATATTCCCTTTGGACTTTGGAGCAAGCCAGGCTCCTTTCCTCTCCTCACCCTCATCTGTCCCCCTTCCCTCACTTTACTCTCTTCTTACTGCTCAAGCCTGTATCTCTGGTTATCTTTCCAATACCCAGTTCTCCTTATCTACCATATACACCCCTCTCCTCCTTAAAGCCATTATACTCAGCACTTCATTTCCTCTGTCTGTAACAGGTCTTTTTAGCTTCATTTCCTTTGCTGTCTGGTTTCTCCACTTCTGTCACATTGGTCTCCAGTTTCAGCTGCCCTACCATAACAAATCCATTCTCTTTTTCACATCCCCCCTCTCAGCTCCTGGACTCCTCCACTTGTCCCACATAGTCCATCCACACTTTTGATTCACACTAGTAAAGCAACTTAAATCTTCCACTAACTTCACTCTGCTGGTACAGCCTCTTCTCCCCTCTATTTTTTTCCCAGTCTTACCTCCATTTTCCCTTTATTATTGTTTTTTATACTTACTGTGGTCCCTGACCCATTGTGTCACCAACCTACTCTGCTTCCTCCTCCCCATAAACTTTTACATGAGTAGACAACCTAGTTCTGTCTTCATCATGTCTAATCTGAGATCATGTGTGAGTGAAAGTACCAGCAGTAAAGCAGGCATGCTGATACACAGGCATAGCTGACACAGTTTGCTGCAAGCTGGTAAGCTGGAAACAGCCTTTACCATAACTACCTCAAGCCTCAGCAGAAAAGCTGTACAGTATCAGAGTGCAGAGTGACACATAACTGCTTTTCTAGCTAAGACATTGACTACCAACTGAGGAAGATGAATTTCAGTTACTGACTGACACAGGTAAGGCACTCTTAGTTGGCCAACTTCTCTCTGTTAGCATATTTACAGGATAATAATGGTGGTGGTCCATGAGCCCTGGCATAATGTGATTTTTTTCAACAACTCAGAAGTCATGCTGGGTAAGTATCATGCTCCCCTCAAGAATTAACCTTTCTGCACCTCCTGCCACGCTGGTACTTGTGGTATGCAGGAACATTTCCCACCTCAGGCATAGTTACTAGTCTCCTTCTTGGCATTGGATATGGAGTATAGCTAGACAGCTGAATGCTTTGATCTTCTTGATGGCTGGTGCACATACAAAGCTTTTGGAGTCATGTACTTCCTTGTTCCCCAGGAGAGCAAAGTTTCTTGCTCAGCTGAAAATTAACTTCTGGAGTTTGTACTTGCTCACTTCCTCTTAAATGGCCTGCAAAGCAGCTCTAAAATCCAAGTATTACATTCTCAGGATCCCACAACTGCCTTTTCCTAGGCACTCCTCAAGACAAAAGACAGGTAAACGGAAGATTAAGAAGAACAGTGGTGTTGGCTAAAGAAGTTTCAGAGGAGAGAAAAAGGAAAATGGAATGAGAAAAGAGTGAAGGAGAGAAAAAGGAATTGAGGGAGAGAGGGAGCAGCAATAATAAGGTCATTTGTTACAGGAGCTACTCCTAGTCTGTGTGTATGTAACACAATTTGAGCTAATTGTATTGCCCTCACTTTGGGGACATTGCTGTCTGTCTCTGAAGCTTTTTCTAATTTCCCCCCTTAATGTACGATTTCAGAATCTTTCATTCTAATGATTTTAATGCAATCAGCAAAACTATGCATGTAATTGTCTTTGGCACAGCACTCGCTGGAGTGGCACTCAGGGACAGCTCCCTGAACCCAGGACTCCGACAGGAGAATGCAAAACAGGCCTGTTTTCAATCACCGCGGCAGAAGGCAGCCGGCAACGTCTGCGAAAGGCTGCCGAAAAAAAACATTTGTCGGAAGACAATGACAAAAAAGGGGGTCTCAGCTCGGTGCTATTCAGAGACAATTTGTAAGCACGGCTGTTGAAGTCGATCCAAAGGCTCCGGAACAGCTGGAGCTTTGCAGTGATTGATAAGTGCGCCCAGGAGAACTTCATTTCTGCCTGAATGAAGACAAAAGCCCCGCGATGCTGGGCGGATGGGTAATGTCACTATCATTAAGTAGTGAGAGTGGATATGCCAGACCTTCAGATGGGGACACAGTCAGGGCTATGAGGAGAGGTCAGGGCACCCTCCCTTCCTTCCCATCACCGCCAGCTCTCTCCCCTCCCTGACTCCCCCGCTCCTCTCACACACACTTTCTGGACAAACACCCCCTCTGCTAATTGTAATGCCCATATAATAGAAGTTCCCCCAGTTTATAAGTACAGATCATAGGTCTCTCCTTCTCCTCTTCATGACTGCTCTGCACACACTCCTTCCAGACCTTTAATAGCTGGTTCAGACTGTAGGTGCTCCAGGCCATCCACATGCACTTTTTCCATGTATAATGTCACTGTTTCTCATGATCTCACACTCAGAAGACACCACCCATGAGCGCCATCTTCAGTACCCATACTTGGGTGACTCCCACCAATGGCTGCTTGTCTCCTTCATCCCTGTATTCCTCACCACTATCTTCTGAAATCCAAAGCCTGCATTTCTAAAATCAAGTCCAGCTGAAATTTTTGGGCAGCCCTGTGAAAACAGAGCATCAGCACATGAGAAGAAAGCACGCGAAATACAAAGCTGATCACAATGAGATTGAACTGGCAGCTATGTGCTTTGCACTGAATCTCAAGTGCTTAAGGTTTATCTGGTTTGGGATGTCTGCTGACACAGTCTCTTTCTCCCTGCAGAGTTACCACATCTCACATGCAGTCATCATGAAGAGCATTGGAGACAAGTGAATAAACTAAAACCTTTCTGAAACCAAAAGCTTTCACTTCGTGCTCTTCTCATGGTGAAGAAAAAGCTGGAAGATACAATGCAAGCTGTTCTGAAACCAGGACCAATATTAAAGAACCCTTTGCATATCAAATTACCTTTGCTGCTGCCCACAACTACCCAAATTCAAGAGCTGGCTCCTCAGTTTCTATATATTCTGTAGCCAGGATGTTGGATACCTCTGAAACTCTGCAGTACAGTTGGGAATCAGCAGTGCACCACAGCAGCCGTCAGAAAATAGTACACAGCAAGGGTGACATCGCTACAGGAAGGGAAACAAACTGCCTGAAATTTCTCTAAGCCTGGGTCACAAATCCCCATAGGATTTAGCAACCTACTCAAACACTTGCTTCCTTCCCTTCCAAGTAGTGAACCCAGCTCTTTTCTCCTGCTGTCAATGGCCAGCCTAGGCAAAGCCAAAGACAAGACAAAGACCTCTTCCAAAAACCCTACAGTCTTTCCTTTAGCAAGAAATATTAGTGCATTGCCTTCTGGGGTGGTTTAAGGAATGTGAAGGCAAAAGAAAGAGAATTGGAGAAAAAAGGTTCAGATGGGCAGACAGCCCATCACTGTTATACTTCTTGCTGATATTTTAGGCCACCCCTCTCACACATAATGCAGTTAACTGCTATTTAGATGACACAACCTAAGAACACTCAGAGCTACAGCTCCTCAGTGGGGATCCCAGTACAGGATACTCTCAACCAGCCACAGCTGAGTGACTAATCACCAAGGGAGATAAACCTGAAGAAAGATGAGAAGCTTGGAGTCAGGAGGTCTGGGACTGTTTCCAAACTCTATTACTGACCTGGGCCAAATCACACCCACTCTGCTGTATCTTTTTCCCCCCATTTTTCTGCTCAAGCACTCTGCAGTACAGCATCCAGACTGCTGTTCTGCTGTACAGTAACTACTGCAACAACGTCCCACCCTGAGCTGAAACTATAACTGCCTCAGCAATAACATTTCCAAAAATCCCTGTCTACCAGCACCCAGCATATTCCTGCCTTGTTGCCACCATGTCAGAAGCCATAAACCAAAGTTACTCAGGGAAAGCAAAAATACCATCTATCAGATTATCACTTCCCCTCTGCAGTGCAGTCAGATCCATTTGAACCTTTTATGAGCACCATCACCATTACTCCCTTGATTCCCATACCCTTCACAGATATTGTGCTGCCCTAAGGGGAGGAGCTGAGAGACCTAGAGACACCCTTTGCTTGAGGTGATCTCTAGTTGCTCAGTTTTGTCAATTAACTATTTAAAGCCCAGGAGGCATAAACTCACTATTCTCCTACTCATTCAATGACACCTGTGTCAGCAATCCCATGCCACCTCAGACTGTTAGTTCTTTGGGCAAGAAAAAACTTTGTACAAAGCCTACCACCAAGGCCTCTATATCACCACAGGAAGCAGCAGCAGCTCATATAGCTCCAGCACACACACAGACATGCCCAACATCCCTCTGTGCCTTCTGTGGATGGTGAAAGCAAAGTCAGCTGACATTACTCTCAGACTCCCTCCACTTCCCAAATTCTAGAAACCTCTTGCTGAAGCAAGATGGGGGTTTTTTTACTGACTCACACCCAGCCAACATCTTGCACTCTCTGCAAGGTGATGGAATAGCACAGGCCAGTGAGCAGCAGGAAAGCCAGTTCCTGCTGGCCTGCAGAGGAGCACCAGCCCCACTACTATTTGTACACGTCCTCTGGAATCTCCACATTCAGCACTGTTCTTGCCAAAGCCACCACGAAAATGTGCACATCATTCCCTAACCTCACTGTCCCCAGAGCTGGCACTGGCTGCTTGTTCTGCCTGCCTGCTCTGACAGCTAAATAGTTTTGCTATTACTCTGCAGTGCTGGGGGGATCCCAGGCCTTCGGCACGTACTTTGGAGGGCTCCTTGTGGACATCCTTCCTGAGCTGGTAGCCCAACTTGGCTGCAGCAGGAGAACATCTCTTGTAGCCTTTCTGGGACAGGGGAGTCACCATAGACCCTTTCTGGAAAGGGAATAAGAGGCACTCAAACAGCTTAGTGGTCCCTGTCAACCAGGAAAAGAACAGAATCCCAAAGGATTGGTTTACTGCTGCTGTCTTCCACTGAGCAGTGCTATTTCAGTTTCTACATCTCCACTCTGCAGGCAGTTGTGACAGTACAGAACCTACTCCTGCAGGCAGAGGTCTCTTTCCAGGGCCTGCACATCCAACACCAGTGTTACCAGTAACATGTCAGAGCAAAACTTTAGCAGTGAGAAGAAGCAAGATACCCAGATTTAATTAACTAATCTAGACCAACAGAGACTTCATTACAACTAAGACCTCCAAAACCTCCACTCAAGCTCAGTCAATCCTGAGCTTCCAGAAAAGTGACTTTCCATTGCAGTAATATATTCCCCACAAGACACTCCATTTGTCATAGCTACCAGGTTCCAGCTTCTAGCAGAAAAAATTGCCCAAGCATCTCACTGCTGTAAGGCTTCCCGTTCCTGATTTTTGTTCCCAGAAAAGGGTTTGGCAAAGTTTTCAATGATATTTTCCCAGTTTCTTACACCAATCTGGCATGTCTGTTTAGCCTGATCCTCTCAGTGACTGTCATTCACCTTTCAGTTGCCACCTGTAGCATGACTGGCAATATTGTTGAGTCCAACATAATCTTCACATGCAACGGTGAGCATTAAAATCCTTGGATATGTTTGTACGGTTAGGTACAAGACTCCCAGGTCACTCCTTGGAAGTGCATAGACTGCATCACATCTTTTTGAGCATAGGGTACCCAAGAGCACCAGGCACAGGAGCTCATGGCCAAGCAGAGCAACACAAGCTGTATGCAGCCCACATAGGCATTTAGAGGGACACTCAGAAGGGGGTCTGTCCTTTTAGACCTGTACAGATACAGCCTCTCTTCCCACCATGAGAACACATGGCAGAACCAAAGCAGACCCATGATCTGAGAGCTCTGTTCTGACCTGTACCCAAACAGCAATCATACCTGGTGTTGACAAGTTCTGATCCATTCATGATCCTCCCTGCCCTAAGCTGTGACAGTTGGGCCAAGCAGGATCCCAAATGTCCTCCAACCTGCATTTGTCCCCACTCTGATCTGTGAAGTAATAAATAGTGATAAATCTTGACAGAGAGCATCCAAGTGTCTGGCATGCTGTGGAGAGTGAGGGCAAGGCAGCTTCTGCTACAGGAGATGATCTCTGGCCTGCCTTTCTTGATGACCCCAGAGAATTCACATCGCCCTGCTCCCTCCTCTTGAAAGGTGATAACAAAGGTGTGAGTTTCTAAGCCTGAGTGGCTCATGGAGTTAAAACCCAGTGAACCTGACCAGATCAGTGATAAAGCCAGAGCTCTGCTGAATTGGTCATTCTCTTGCTCTCTCCTTCTCTTGCCTGACCCCTCTTTTGCATGGTTCATAGAATCGGCAAAACTCCCTGACACAGAAACTGGAAGACACTCGATCTGTCGGTAACAATTTCCAGCAGCTCTGACAGGAACAGGCAGAGCACAGGAAGAATAAAAAAAGGGAAAGGGGAAAAAAAAAAGATAATTCTGTCTGTGTTGTATTTTCCCTTTTGTTTTTCCTTTGGCTGCCTCTCTTTCCTTGCACCATGTAGGTGTCTCCCTTCCTTTGTCTGCTGCTGGACAGATGGGGTCAGTCCATGGGCTGCAGGAGGCATCCCAACTCGAGCCATGAAAGAGACTAACTCATCCCAGAGGAAAGACTACATAGAAAAGGGCAGATCAAACCTCTTACTTTAAAGCCCCCACAGCACCTGCAGCATGCAGATTCCCTGTCCTGGTTGCCCACACTGGCAGGGTGGCTTGGAATATGTAAGGAATGTCAGTAGCGAAGATGAGGCTGGCAATGATTTATATCCACATAATATTTACATTTTTTGGGTGACCTTTGCTGGGCCTGATGGGATGCTTTCATTCATTTTATTTTCCAGTATTAAGTGTGGCCTGGAACCCTCAGTGTATTTTTACCCACTAGCTGCATGGCTCTGCCTTTGATCCTTCCTTCTCTCATCACTGTGGCTTCAAGCCTGATGCACAGTAGGCTTCACAGAGTATTGGGGGTCTCTGAGAAGTCAAGGCATACACACTGAGATTTCTGCAGCCCTTTCTGAGCTGTACATCTGACCCACAGACTGACACTGTCACTAGGGAGACTGGACTCTGAAACCTAGGTAGCCCCTGTCCCTCCTGGAGTTCTAATGTCCTTTACTAAGCAGAAGTCAACCTGGCTAAGTGTCTAGGGAGAGGCAAGCACACAGTATGATGCCTATCTTTTCAGACAACACCCTCCCTCCTAGCCAAACATTAGATCAGTGAGAGTTATAGATAGTGGAATCTGTGTTGTATCTTCAGAGCTGCATGTTCCCCATCTCCCTCTCCCACTGAGGGATAGGTTTTTCAGAAAAAGTGATCTTTTGAAGGAGGTATGTGAGATGATATGAAGGAGAAGCCATTGCTCTGATGAGCCAAAGGCCAAGAAACAAGAGGATTTATTACACAGGACGAACTTCCTGTGTAATAAATCCTGTGAACCTTCCAAGGTTCATGCTAGAACCAGACTATCATATCGTCATACAACCTGCACCTTCAGAAAATACACACCCTTGGAAGAGTCCAGCTTGAAAATAAGACCTTACATGATACAAGTCACCTGTATAGAGGGAGGAAGGGAGAGCACTGGAGGAGAAATAGAATGGGTGACAAGAGTAAAAACACACAGAACACATTTGATTACCGAAAGTCACAGCAAGTCAGGATTTTACATCTAGCCCAGGCTCCACTCGTGACATACCAGCAGGCCACAACACGGGGTGATATCACCAGCAGGGTGTTATCCACCATGAAGCCCTTTCCTTTAAAAGACAAAGCACATCTGGCTCAGAACCTACACAGTATTTCGTGGCCTAGATGACACTGGGTCCATGAGTCCAAGACACACTGATTTATTTTTAACTCCTGACACAGGCAGAAATTCAGAATAAAAGCTTTACTCTTTCCTCTCTAGTAGAAACATCATCAGTGTCTATTTAAAGCATGAATTAGTCCCAGAATTGAAGAGAAGACTGAAATCTAACTTTGGAAGTGATCAGTGCTTGGATTCTCCCCAAAGGCAAGCGTTTGACTCCCCATCTTGCTATTTTCTGCACCAGGATCAAGCTTTCATGGTGCCCAGCCTCACTTGCTCTGAGTATCATGGCACATCAACAAAAGAAAACCCAACATGTGAAGTTGCAATTGCCCTTCCTGTCCAAAACAGCTGATCAGAGCTGTGACAAAGGCTGCTGCTCATTTCCTTCTCAAGAGATAATTACAGCATCTAGAAAACACCACTTGCCATGTTGCTCTTAATTCATATCAGCAAAACAGACAGCTACTGCTACACTCACTCAGGGGCTGCAGGTAGAAATCTGGGAGGGATGGAATTGTTCCAGCCTCAGCTGCAAAGGGCTGGGAGACTTTCAGCTCTCACTGTTGGCACCCTTTGCTTTGCCTTGACCCACAGTCCACTCTGCGTTCTGTGTCTGCTCCACAAACCATTTAGGCATCTGTAGTCAGAGGCTGAACCCATTGCTGTGAAGGGAAGGGTGACCTGGTGCTTGAGACACTGGTGCTGCCTGGAAAAACAGGAGTTCAGGTCTGCTGCAAGCTCCCTGACCATGTCATGGAGAAGTTGTGAAAACTCCACAGGCTTTTGGTGTTTACTTCCCCTCAGCTAGCCAGAGAAGCTACCATAACGTGGCAGGTGAGGCAGGTGGTGTGCGGTGCTGCAGACTGGCCGAGTGCTCCAGCAACTGCTAACAGGGGCAATGGTGAAATCCAGGGCAGGAGGGATGAGGGGTGGATGTTACACACACCAGCTAGAAACACATGTTGGTTGCTGGTGTGACAAGGGGAATACCAGAAGCAGGATACACAAATTCAACAGCTGAGTAAAAGAAAGAGAAAGGGAGAGGCAAATTAGACATCTCATAGGAGCAAGTAGGAAGAGGCTGTAACAGGCCCCCACCTGAGAAAACCAGAACCCTTCTTGCAAACATGGCAGCCACGTCATTTTAGACCAAAAAGCCTTCAGAGCAGCTGTTGCCTCCCATCGTGCTTTACACAGCACCCACCACCACAAACCCCAGCTGAAATGGGGCCACCAGGCCATGAAGAGCAGCAATGAAAATAGAACAGACAAAGTCAGTTCGTGGAACATCCCTCAAGCAGAAAGCACAGTGAGGCCCAAATGCTTCTAGTGAATCGGAAAGCAAGTGGTCTTTAAGGTCAGAATTGGTCCAAATCACCTATAATTGCACAAACTGATGAAAAGCCTGAGTGACTCAAAACCTAGGGAGTCTCAGCCATAGAAAATCAGGGCAGGGAAAGTGAGGAAGCAAATCAAGCCCTCCTGGTACAGCTGCAACCTCTTGTAAGTCAGCAGTGGGTGCTTTAAGATTCTATCCACCACAACCACACCAAATTCAGACTGTCCCAGCACGGCAGTTTGAAGTGAAACAGTCAAGTAGCTGGATACCAAGGATAAATAAGATTTCTGCTAATCCTGCTTTCACAGCAGGATACTAGAAAATTTAGCTGACCTTTGTTAAATAAGCTCAATGGGTCCCTTGAGAGATGGTGAATTACTGTGAGTGAGCAGAGAATGTCTGCCCTGGGCTATAGCCTGCAGAGAGAGTTTTTTCTTACACAAGAGGCTGCAATCCACCCCATTTCACTGGACAATGTATTTATTTTATACTACAGGGAATAGGCCACCCCCAAGCTACTGCAAGGCAAGCCAGTTGTACCACATCTGTAGAACATCTCTCAGCAGCATAGGAGACACTCCACACCACGCAGCTTTTCAGCTGTGCCACTGGAAACTCTCACCAGGAAAGCTGAGCTGCCAACAGAGCACTTCTTGCCCCAGGATGTCACTGCCATGGCTCCCTTCTCACAGGTCTGCCCTCTGAACTGCCAGCATGTGCACCTGTGTAGGTCTTCAGGGATAATGGAGGAAAGGCAGCAGCTTGGAGACAAGCCCATCACGGACTTCAATGGCACAGGGTCCCTTTACTAATACTGTGAATTCATTGGCAAAACATGGACCAAAATAGTACCACAGCCAGACTAAAATTTCAATGCTACACACACATTTCCTTTGGGAAATAAAATAAATTTAACACCTGTCCACCTGCTCCAGCTTGACTAGCTGGAATTTAGACCACCTCATCTGACTGGCTGAGGAAGCAGATGAGACAGAGCAAGGTAACACGAAGCTTTTTCATCTGTGTTCTGGCTGAAGTGGATTTGATGAGACACAGAGGTCACAAAGGGTGACATCAGTTGAGACACTAACATGCTGCAGCAGGAACTGCAGACTATTTCCTTTCCAGGCATAATAAGACAGAAACAGTATTAATAAGCTGCATCTAAGATCTTCCATTCAGCATCTAACAAGCTGGATCAGAAAGTCCGGGCCAACTTTTTTAGAGTGAACTGAGCTAGGACAAATCCCACCTGGAAAAGATATGTCCAGAACTACATTTCTGGGTATCCACAATTGCTCCAGGTGCCACTACTTTTTCCTTTCACAACCTCAAGTAATAAGAAGGAGTAGGGATGGGAAAATTGCAATCAAACTAGGTTTTTTTTCCATTTCTCATTCTTTAAGCAGCCCCTGGGTACCAGGATAGACAAATACCTAGATTGCCCACTCATGGCAAATTAAAACCAAAAAGTATGCTTCAGACTGTTGACCTCCCTTTATTTCTCTCTCTCATCTCCTCCCAACTCCGACCTCTCCAAAGTTCTCAACTGAAACAGATCACAGATTCCAGTGTCCAAAAAAACAAGAACATTTTTATTTTAGTTTTGAAGCCTATTTCAATGACCCTTCTAAGGAGGGGGTGGGTAATGAAATAGGATCATTCATCGTGGCTGAGCAGTACAATTCCATTTGCCAGGCTCTGAAATGAGAGACACTGCTGATGAAGTCAAAAAGGGAAAATGCTCTTCTGTGTCATTTTTCTCCTTTTCCCCACCCCAAGTCTTTTATATGTCTTCCCCCCACTCTACCCCCTCAGCCTCCCAGCAGGCTCTCTGGAGATAAAGGGGGAGAGAAGCAGAAAGATTGGTATCTCAAGGGAAACCCACACCTCTCAATATTCAGATATTGAATATGAAATGTCAGAGGAGTTATCAATCTTACTTTGAAGGCACAAGGAGCTTAATTTGTTAGTGCAGGATGCAAAAAGGGCCTTCCAGGGCCATATACTGACTCTTCAAAGCACATTTCACCACTGGAGGTTTGTGATTGCTCACTCTACACAGCGTCCAAGTAGGAAAGGGAGACACATTCAATCCTACCAATCTGTCCTAGGCAGCAAAGGAAGGTGTAGACAAGTAGAAGAATATACAGTGGCAGCCGTGTTGTGCAGAGGAGCAGCATGAGGTGAAAGCCAATTCTTAGCTGGTGGAAAGTCACATGCTACTTCAATTAGCTTCTAAGATATGATGGTGCAGCTCAAAACATATAAGGAAATTAAGCAAACCCTCTGCCAACACCAACGACCACAGCAGCTGGGAAACCAGTTGAGCCTAAACCTTTTCCTCAACCTTAGGCTCATCCCTTATCATCATCATCAAGATATCAGCACTCTTCCTTTCCTCTTCCCTAACTTTAGTGCATGGAGACAGAAGCCTCAGTGAGGACCGAGAGCAGCCTGAGATATGACAAATAGCCCCAACTCAGTAATCACATACTACAAAGCAGTATGGAGAACTGGATCCTGGCTGGCAGCAGAGCAGAGGGAGAGTGGGGATTAGGCTCCAGTGAGATCAGTAGAAAGCAATACTGGTAGGGCATCTCCAAAAAAAGAGATACATATTTATACACACACAATGTCAGTACAAAGTTTCCAAGTGAAAGACAGGCCAGCTCTATGACAAGTAAAGGCAGAGGGCAGGACTGCTCAGTGGTGAAGACAGATAACACTGGGGCTGCAGGTTAGGTCTGGTCTGTCTGGCTCCCCTCCTTGTCTGTCCCACAGACCACAACCTCCTTGTCAGCCCCACAGCTCAGGAGGCTGACATTCCTAACCATCACCTGTTTTCTACATTGTGTGATCCACAGCCTTCAAGTCTGCACACCATCCCTCTTCAGGGCAACCAGTAGGGAGAGGTTTCAGTCTTCCCCTAATTAATCTCTCTGACTACTCCCTGACTTTATACCAGACATCAGTAGTTTTATATGAACCAGATACTATGCAACCCAGTTCTCTCTTCACTTGCTACCAAATTGCAGACAAATCAGGTACGTGCTAGCTCCAGGGACCTACAAGAGATCATGTGTGCTGTTCTCTGACCAACATTTTCAAGCCTTGAAAATAAAGATTTGATTCTTAGTTGTACATTCTCTACTACTAAGAATATTCTGCTGCTCAGAAGTTAGTGTAAGTAGCACACCCATTCAGGGGATGGGATAGGAAACCTGGGCACCCCACAGTATTTAGGTGCATCCTGTTTAAGAACCAACTTGGGGAGACAAGTACAACTCCCTTAATTCCCAGGGAGCTACACTGATTTAAGCTGACTAAATGTTCAGACCTTAAGTTCTATACAGGAAAGTTTGAAAATGCTGGACTGCTGCTGTTTCCTGCAGAGCCAGCATGTGGAAATGAGGTGCTGCTGTTTATGACAGACCACTGTGTAGAAAAAAATCTCCTGGTCTCAAACGTGACCTTTCCATCAGAGGTCACCAAAAAGTCATCAGTGATTTCATCAGATATCAACCAACTCAATTACCCTTACGTGCACACACAGCAGTAGCAACGTACAGGTCACACTCATTTCCTTGTGTGAGTCAGTCACTCTGAGCCCAAGGCCACCAGTTAGAAGAAAGAAAGATCGTCTGAGATCCTGAACTAGATTTCTGCTCTTGGCTCAGATCTCATTCTCAGAAATATGCCTACTGAGTGATTACAGGAATAATACACCCAGTTTAACATTACAGGAGGGTGTCCTAGGGACAAGGGGGCTGCACAATGGCATCTACCAACAACCCAGCTCAGCTGTGGATGTGCTCTGGCATATTTACCCTGTGGATTTGTATGGCTGTTGCCCAATGTTAGCTTGGGAAAGACAATAAAGAGATGAAAGAATAATACAGACATGAGGGGTGACTATTTTCCAAAGAGGAAACACTTTCTCTAGCAGTCAATGATTTACAGGGTTATGTTGTTCATTGTTGACACATTTTATTGTCATTATTTATCACACTCACTGCAGGAGCCCTAAGGAGCCCTGCACAGGAACTTGGGCCATGTAGTGCAAGGTGATGTACAAATACAGAAAGCTGTCATGGGGGTAAAGGCACCGGAGTCCTGCCAGCTGCTGCCACTGCAGAAGATACTGCAGATTCACAGCAGGACATAAAAGAGGCAGTAGGGGGAAGATGGCAGGTGTCCAGAGTGCCAGAGTATTTCTCAGCTCAGCACAGAATGAAAAGATTCTCTTCACTCCATCAAGTTTATAGAGTTAAGTTCACAAATGCTAAATGCTTGCATCATTTTTAATGCTTTCTTACTGGCCACAAGGCTGTCAAAATGCAGAGTAACTGCCTGTGCAGTCAGAATCCTGAACAGGAGATTACCCAATAATAATAATAATTATTATTGGTATTATTACTACAGATTTATATCTCTATCATGAGCTCTCTATCAAGAGAGGTGTTGTACTCTTCTTGTGAAATAACATTTGCTTTGCTCTTCACAGAAGAATTAGAGGCTTTACAGGCAAAAATATACAGGCAAGTTACTCTAAAGGCACTCCAAGAAGGCAGAGGTCTACATCAAATATGTACATTTGCACCTGCTTAGTCTATGATCACTTTTGTAGTGGTGTAAATCTGGAGCAAAGCTGCAGACACTCCACTAATACACATCAGTGCAGTTCACTGATTTCATATAAAAACCCCGCAGACATTGTACAGGGAGAGAGTGCAATCAGACCCTGTCCGAGATCACCCCGTGTCCATATGCTGTTATTCATTACAAAGTAAGATCTCAGTGCCTAGGGGCTCCTAGGAAAGCCAAAGTCCCCTCCACTACATTCTGCACTGATCAGTAATGACATACAGCACCTGCTTCAACAATTTGCAATGAAAGGAGACAGAAACCAGGTATATTCTGGATACATTCTCAGATGATGAAAATACTGCCAAGTCTTGCAATTACATGGTGAGCCCATACAAGTCACAATTTTTCTTCAAGTCTCAGCTCCCAGTCTAGTGAGTTGATGAGATCTTGGAGAAAAAGGCTTCTCTTTCACCTAGAGAAGCCTTACAACTCAGACCTCCAGGCTGGCCTTTCTGCCAGTTTCTGATTTCCAACTGCATCTTCAGTGCATGGCTGAGTTTGCTCTCAATTCTATCTATGCTAAATCAGTCTAGAAGGAACAAGAAGTCCAAAGAACAAAACAATGGGAAAGAAAGAATGGTGAACAAATGCCACTACAACCCTTGTCAGTCAAAACTGACACAAACTTGCCAAACTGAATTTTCAGTGTGCCTGAACTTGAGTCAGAATTTCCAATTCAACCTGCATATTGATTTTACTTACTTATTATTCAGATCTAAAGAAATCATTTATCTCTGTCAAAAAAAAAAAAAAAAAAA
>VXAX01007635.1:48818-68054 GCA_013399835.1 Leptocoma aspasia
AAAATACCAAGACACCCTAGGAAAGACAAGAAACACACCACTGCTCCAAGACAGTGGTGGGAGCTCTGCAGAGCTGGCAGCCACAACCCTCATGAGAAACAGTGTGGCTCCCCCCTGCTCTGGTGAGCTCTGTGCTGTGATTTTTTAGTTAAAGGGAGTAACCTAGGTCTCCCAAAGAGCAGCTGCTGTTCTTACCCATACATAGAGTTACTAACAAAAAAAAAAAATACAAAAAATCCACTAAGATAAGAGAATGTGCTAACCCTCCAGACAGCACAGTGCTAACCCTGCAGTCCAGATGGGAGGAAAGCCATGGTTGTCAGCAGACAGCCCAAAGGCTCTCTGAAGTACAGCATCCTTCCTGGACCATCTTACAGGTCCCAGAGACACTCACAACCCCCCAGCACTGCCAAGCTCCCCACATCAAAAGATTTTCAGGAAGTTACTGGGAGACTGCTTCATGTCCCACAGTGCCTGTACCAGAAGAAGGACCCCCCTTCAGGACGTTTTAGCACCTTAGCATGAAATCACTGGATGAGGTCAGAAGGAGTTATGGAGATTGTCATATTCGACCATCCTGTCCAAACCAAGATCAACAAGAGGAGGTTGCTCAGGGCTGTGTCCAGTCAGTTTTTAAGTATCTCCACAGATGGAGACCCCACAAGCTCTCTGTGAAGCCTATTCTAGTGTTTGACCACTCCATAGCAATTATTGGTACATGGCTCACACATGGAGATATTCAGCCATCTCCTAACCTGATCTGTTCACCATGTGTCAGAAATTAAATAAAAAACTCCACTGTCCCTAGTCAGCATGTTACCAGTAGTGTAAGAAACCTACTGCAATAACACTTGGAGCCCAGCTGGAGCTCAGGAGCCCATATGTTACATCTGTCACACCATGAACAGACCAGACACAGAAAGAGAGAAGAAACAGCATATAGAGAAGTGGCATGGTTCAGCTCAGCTCATACAGTAGGCAGGACTAAACCCAGGGCCTCTGAATCCTCTGTTCACCTCACAGCAGCAGGAGAACCATGCTAACACATCCACATTAAAGCATTTATGTTCTGTTTCGCCACCAACACTGGTGACGTTTTTCATAGTAAGGACAAGATGTTACAAGTTTAGTCTTTACCTTTCCCTATTCATAGATCAAAAAAAGGCTTTCTAGAAGATAGTTCCTTGTTTGAGTATTCCATACATAAGGAACATGCTCAAATCTCAATTTCAGCAATTCCCCTTCAGAAGAACTTTCATGTAAGACATCTGAGGTGACTAAAGATATCTGCCCTTACTACTGCAATATGGATTAACCATGGAAAGAGCAAATAGGCACAAAGCAGGAATTTTCTGATGCACCAAGAGCCACATATGTCTACAGGCCTCTTAGAAGGCCATAGGTTGTCTTCTCATTAAAACTGCCAGGTGCAAACACATACCTCCTGTGCTATGGTCTGTGATCTCATTGTAGAGCTGTGCAACTTCTCTGTCCAGGGCAGGGATACAGCTGCTCTGAGAAGTGCCACTTTGCATTTGTTGCCTTCTGCCAGCACTTTTCTGGTTAAAGGCAAAGCTGAGGGAAAGTTAAAGAGCAGCAACAGCTGCTCCGGTGTCTTCCCCAGATGTTCAGCTGTGTTCAGCCGGTTAACAGTTTGAGAAATCATTCGTCAGCAAAGGTTTTGCTGCCTTGCAGGCTTATCTCTGAAACAATACAGTACTTACAGAAAAACTCATTCTCACCCTGCCACACTTAGCACCTAAAACCCCCTTGTCATTTCCTAACCCAGCACACTCTCTGTTCTCTCTTGTGGGCTGTGGAAATTATTTGGTGCCTTGATGGACAGAGATGTGAAGAAGCACCCACCCAGTAAAGACTATCTGCAGGCACTCACAAAGGTTAATCTGACTGTTTCACGAATTTAAGAAGTTGACTCAGTTTTTCTGAGTTCTGTGCTTTAGCATGTCTCCCTGCTAGAGTGCCTTCTTCTGCTGATTACCATTCAATTACTGTTATGACTCTCTGTTACAGAGATTCATTGCAGAGGGCAGTGAAAGGAAGATTACAAGGAGTGTTAATGTTGAGATTAGGGTATGGTGGAGATCAGGGTGGAGCAGAGGGGCTGTCCAGAGTCACAGCCAGCCAAATTACAAACAGCAAAGGGCAGTTTAAGAAGGCCAGAGTTAGGCCCTCTTAACACCAGGTATCAAGGACTTGGAAGTGAACCACGGTGACAAGAGCTAATTGCCAGCAGGATACAGTCAGGACAAATTACAAGTGTTAACTGCCAATTAAAATGACAGGGCCAATATCAGGGCCACTACCAAGATCAATTATGGGATTACAGCAAAGGTCTACAAGTACATAAGAACAAAGCCCACCTGCAGCCACACAGAGAGACTCAGATGAGGAGCTTCCAAAAGTGGTAGAAGACTTTTTTTGCTTTGAGGCAGCTGAAAGACAGAGGCTCAGTCTCTCGCAGCTGGCACAACTGAGGTTCAGGGAAGTTCAGGAAACAATGCTGATTTACTCCAGCTGGGGTTTCAGCTGTGAGGCCTTTACTGGTGGTAGGAGTAAGATATGAGTTATCTTCTTCATGGTGTTAACAGCCTTATGGTTGTAAAAGACCTACCAAGAGGGGCAGGAGACAGATGTCTTTACAAAGGGCTCACTGGAAAAATAGCACAGAGCACAGCTCTATCAGCCTGAGGAACCAGCCAGGTGTGAAAACCAGACCTCCTGTACTGCTTCTTTGCTAATGTTGACACCAGTGAACCTGGGATCAGAGGTTTTAAGCTCAGCCTTGCTCTTCCTGTACCTTATTAACTGTCCATCCATAAGCACATTATGTTGTGTGTGAAAAGGCTCCTTGGACCTCTGCTGAGCACTCCAGTCATTTCAGAGCAACAGACACAGTTGTATTAATAACTTTAGAGAATTTTTCCTCTGTTTGCAGAACGCTCACATTGCACTTAGGACCTGACCCATATTCTGATCTCACATAAACTTTCTCACCCCCTTTGAAGGCATCTAGAAATAGCTATTGCACAATCAGGACAGGAGTATAAAAATGCCATCTCTCCTTTGCCCTCCAAAGCCATCTAGGTGAGGACTGAGGCCAGAGCTTAAGGTGGGCAGGTAGAGAAGCCACATTGGGCTGGAGGAACATATGCGTAGATTTCCCTAGAGCCTGAACTTTGATTTGTTCAAAGAAAGATGCCCTTGTTCAGGCATATTCCAATTGCAAAACTCTGTTCCAGGTTTGCTCTCCCCTTGTATCAACCCACCAATACCTCAATGATTCCAGCTTGGAACAAAACTGCTCAGTGCCTGCGGAGACTGACCACATCCACCTTTGGGGCAGAACACATCACCCCAGAATCTTTCACTAATGGAGGAGACAGTGATTCTCTGCATGCCAATCCTAGAAAGATCAAATTACACAATCCTAAATACCACAGAAGCTGCCCAGATTTCTTTACAGCTGCAGAACCCACCCTGAAGTTAACTGCAACCTGACAGCACACCTGCCTCTGCAGCATAACAAAGATGACACCAAAGCCCCATCCCAAAAAGCCTGGCATTCTTATCCAAGCCTTGCACCTGCCCTTACACTGCCCACCTCCCAAGTTATACTGGAGCACTATTTGCCCAGGCTACCAAATGATGTCCCTATTACTGGCTGGACAAGATCCCCTCAGTCCTGTGCTGTGCAGAGGCAGCCAGTCAGAGCTGCACTGCCTCCTCAGCTCACCTCCAAGATGCTGCTGTAAATCCAAAGAGAGATTATTTCACCTGCCACAGTGTTACCTCCTTGACTGCCAGCAACGGCAAAGGGACTGGTGAAAAATGCTGTAAATTAATTAACATCAGACCTCTTGTAGCTGTTTGTTACTGTAAACAAACATTTTAATATGCAGTAATTAATTAAATCTGCCATGCTGTCCCCCTCCTCCCATTGATCTTTCTTCAGCTTTTCTTCTGCTCTGCCTCATCTTTTTCGCTTGGTGAAACAGATCACTTGCAAACAGAGACACAGCTTTCCCAGTGGTCCAACAGCAGCGACCCAATTCAAAGAGATCACTTTCCTCTTCTTAATCAAATGTTGGGCTCTTTTTTGCCCACATATCTGGATTTTTTTTCTCCTCCTGTACACATTCTTTTCTCTCTCTGACACTTTCCTTCCCACTTATCAAATGCAAATACAAAATTAATTTTTTTAAAATAAAAATTTAAACAACATCCCAACACTTACTAGTTGTTCCCCCAACAACAACAACAAAAAAGAATATATATATATATATATCAGATTACGTATTATGGCACAATCCATTTCCCTTCATCAGAATCTTTCCAGCCCCCTCCTATTACTCCATTCCAGCTGAGCTCCTATTACAGCTCAGCTTTTTGATTCTTTCAACTCTAAACTGAGCCCTAAATTTCCTCTTAAGCTGTAGGCAAGCTGTACCAGGCACTCAGAAAAACACCATCTTCCAGTTAAGTTTTCCTGTTAGCCCCAGCTAACACTGTTACAACCAGTAGAAAGCACAAGCCCAGCATTCCAGTCAGAATGGGTGGAAAAACATCAAGGAGCAGGAAGGGTAGGGCTGCTCCGTGACAGAATATAAACCAGGACCCAGAGGTGACTGAGCAGCAGCAACACTCACCAGTTAGAGTGCAGTTTCACAATATCTAGACAGGACTGCCAGAACTGCATCCACTGCATCCTTCCTCCCCCCCACCCTGTCCCAGGGTGTGTCTTCACACTTTACAAAGACCTGGGTATTGGATGTGAAACAATCTGCTGACTGTGGGTTGACATAGGGCTATTTCAGGGGCACACAAACCCCAGGCACCAACATGGCACGGGAGGTGGCAGCTAAGATAGGGACATAGAAACACAATAGAGATGTTATGGGAGGGACTCCAAGGACACTTAGGCCAGTGCCCTTTTCCACCATCACAGCAAATACCATTTGAATGTGCCCTGCACAGTCTAAGCTCCATTTGGCATGTTCATGCCACTGTCGTGACCCAAAAATTATGGTAATATTTGAATAGTCAGAGTGCACAGGTCTGTTGGATGAGGACTGGAATTTAGGAGCATCTCTGTATGTGCATACAGATGGAGGTAAGCATATGACAATGAATTAACAGAAAGGTGTGCTCATATAATAAATGTTATGGCAATGCATGCTCTTTGTGGAATGAACATGTTCATTCATAGGTTGTAGCAGCTTCATATTCAGACAATATTTCCAAAGACACCCAACAAAATTTTATTCCCATGGGAAAAAAACCTGTTGGTGTGTGTGGAGCTAAGCCAGCAGTGTTTGAAGTGGGAGGCAGATGGAGCAAAAGGAGCTACCGTTCCTCACCAGCACTGGTTTATACTGCTGCAGGGAGAAGTTGCCCTTCCTGGCAACCACAACTACCTAAAGAACTGAGCTAGGGCCAGGAGCAAGGTCAGGAACTGTGATCCGCTTTGTGCTGTCCTGGACATTGGATGTAACCCCTATTCCTTCCAGAGAACAGACTTTCTGCAGACCAGGCAGATCTTCCAGGCAGGAAACCAGCTCTGTTCCATTGCAGGGGGAGAGTGCCCTAACCTCCACAAGCCTGCCAGGGTGTGCAAGTCCTAAGGCTGCCTCATACTTTTCAGATTGTGGGCTTCACCACAAAAGCTGGCTCCAGTGAAGCCAACCACAGTCATGACTACCCAGCCCCTCTAAGGAGCAGGCCTTGTATTTGCAGTTTTATTATCCATTTTTCTTTTAATGTCCTGCACACTTGAGAAACCCTGTGTGAGAGTCAGAATGAGAGAGGGAGAAAGAGAGAGAGCTCATCATGCCCATAAAAGGGACAGATTCTGATTAGCTGAAGTTATAAAAATGATTTATACTTGCAAACATTATTTCTACTTGTATTGTTTGCCTGCAAGCGTTAACATCACGTCATGGACACTGTAGCCAGACTCAGTCATCCCTTGAGACGGGACAGATGGCTAACGTCCCCTTCCTATCAAAGAAACCCCAGAATGCAGAATTGGGGTGACCAGAAGAAAGACTTTGCTCTGGCTCTTGGCACTTCCAAGCCTCATGGGAACATTCATCCTCATGCAGCCAAAACAGAGTCCCAGGCATCAAGAAGAGCAATCCTGATGTCAGCTCCTTCTCTGTGCTTGGCATTTCTCAAACAGGAGAAGCATGCTGAGTCCTGCCTATATTGTGCACTTTCCCCGCCTCCTGCCAGCCCAGATCTGGGTTTATTTCCTCATCCGTGATTATTGTAAAGAGGAGCAGAATGAAATGCAGATGCAAAACATGCTCGTAAGAATTTCCTCTCTCTCTCTCCCCCATCTGCCAGAGAATAGATTTTAATCTTTAATCCATGAGCAATCAGCGAACACTAGCGAATTGCAAATTACAGATGTTTTACTGTCTTTGGCATTTTTAGCTTCCTCGCTTCCCCACTGCCACTCAGTGTCTTTCTCACATCCTCCCCTCTTCTGCATTCATCGAATGCCATGCGCCATCACCAAAACCATATGACACTGTCATCATTTGGTAATTAAACCTTTACTCACTTTAAATACGCAAAGCTGGCTGGGGTAAGCAGCACTTAACCCTTTCCTGACAGGCTTTATGCATATCTGGAATGAAGGGAAGGGGAGGATGTTGGACAGAACAGTAAGCGAGAGGAAACCCAAAGTCTGAAACGGTGTCCTAGTGCTGATGGCTTTCTCTGAAAGCATCCCTGCTCTAAGAGAGGCCAAAAGAGATGGCAAAGGTCTGTGCTTTTTTCCATTTACCTTCCATCTGGAACGTGTGGTGCCACTGACAGAGGGGAGCACAGGCTCCTCTGTTAAAAAAAACCCCAGGGGCTTCTTGAAGTCATGAGGTTCCTGGTAAAGGACCTGTTCACCACAGCTATAACCCTGCACCGCACTTCCATACTAAGTAACTACAGGCTCAGCCCTGGCTGCTTCCGGTTGTTTATTAGCACAAACTGTCCCAGTCTCAGGTCCTTGGTTTGATTCTTTGCTGCCCCAATGGAGATCTCCAAAGAAAATCAAGTGCAAGGACAACAGGCAGATATAGAATAGATACAGAAGCAGAGGGGTACCTCAAGAGGAGTAAAGAGTAGGTGTGTAATCACCCTTCCTGGAAGTATGTTTCAGCTGTGAAGGACAAGAAAGAACTTTAATATTGCCTCAGTTGCAAGCTTACGGAGAAAAGACGAAATACAGCATAAATGCTTTCAGCACAATCTGCTGTGCTGGCCTGGGTCTCCTGTCCTAGGGTGGCTTCCAGCAGGGCTCACAGCAGGGTCCCAAGCACAAGTGAGCATGCAACCCTACTAGTCTGTGAGAGATCTGAAATCTCAGCGGAGGTTAAATCACAATTCATTATCAAAGGAGTCCAAGGTAAATCGGAGCTGGAGAGAGTAAGACATGGCAAGAAGGGAGGGAGGGAGGAAGGGAGGAAAACATTGCTGCAATTATTTTGCCATAGATTGGCAGGGCCTGCTTTCCCTGTAAGAAGACTGCAACATTTGGGAAAACATAAATAACAGTTGACAAGAGACTGCACCGTAGAGACAGGCAGTAATTGTTTCACCTCCCTCTGTGCCCTGTCCACTGCAGGCTCCCAAGGAACTACCTTTGTATCTTAGCTCGAGGCAGCAGCTCAGGGCCCCTCTGGACTAGGAACAGCCAGAGCCTTAATCATTTTCTACAAGTTTGTCAATTTAACAAGTGTTTGCCCAAGGGGCATCTGTCTTCCTGCCTTCCTTTATTTCTCTCTCTGCTTGTTTGTTTGTGAGCTGGTGCATTCTGGCTGCTATCACCAGCTTCACACAAGTCTGGCTCTAAGCAGGATGTGGCCATCACTGGAAGCAATATGGTTAACCCCAGTTTCAGAGGTTACTAAATGGTATCTTCTCCAGTTTCTTCCTTCACTTATTTTTTCCTCCATCTTTCCTTCCTGTATGTGTGGGCTGCAGCAGTCACACAGTGATCCTTCTCTCCTGCCTCCCTGCACCAGACAAGTTTACCCCATGGCAGCTGGAATTATATTCGTTAATAAAAGGCTGAGCACTGGCTGTTCTTGAAAACAATGTCTTTCAGCAAGTGCCCACAGGACCTCGGGCAGCACCAGGGAGATCTGGTTCATCAAGGCATTTTAGCACGGGATCCAGCTGATGGGTGTCTAAGCTGAAGGTACAGCTGTGTCAGGTGAGGAGGAAGAGGAAGGTAGGAATGAAGACTGCTGAGGGGAAGGGGCTGCACTCCCCTCCCAGTGCCAGGTCCCCAGGTCCCCTCAAAGCGTGACAGATTGAAACACAGAACTTGGGAATTTTCACAGTTGTACTTCAGACAACTGAAAAACAGGTACAGAATCGTCTCTCTTCTTTCTCTTTGAATGAAGTAATTAGTTAAAAAAAAAAACACCTTAAGAAAATTTTCAGTGCCTGATTTTAAATGCATTAATTTGTTTCAGATTTCTCAGGGTGGGGTTACTTTCAGAGACACTGTTCCTATTAGCCATAATCCTCAATATCATTGTAATATGCCATTAGAATAATTCAGCTTTATATCAACAAAACAATTTACTCCCTCTCACATTACTCTAAGCTTCTGTTCTCAGAGAGCATTCAGCTTTGGTGCCCATGATTACCAAGACCTGGTCTTAACCCTAGCCCAAATCCCAAGCTTCAGGGTCAAGTCACCCATCTCTACAGTAAAGTAGAATGAAAGACACAGAAGTCCAAAAGCACCAGATCTCTTCCTTGTTGTAAAGGCCCAGCAGACTCTGATTTAAAAAAAAAAAGACCAATAGAGTGTCCAATTAAACAAGTGATAGCCAGAACTGTCATCCTGTAATAAGAGAGAGCAAAGTCCTGATGAGAACCAAACATCTCCCTAAGGATGACAACCCCAAAGAACACATTTATTTTGGCTTCCTCAACCTAAAACTTCACTTGAATTATAATGAACAACCCATCCTTGCAGTCAAGAAAAATTTAAGACTCAGCAGCTGTGAGAGCTCTGTAATGTCCATTCAAACTTGGTTCTAGTCGTTTGGATTGAGATGATTCTCCAGGCTATATTTCTGGCTGTAATCAGACTTTTATTCTAGTTTGGCTGTGGTACTATAAAGATTGAATCTTCTAGTTCAATGCCCCATAGGACTGCTATCTACATCTATATAGTGCTCTGCCACTCTCTCTTCAAGAGAGGGCTGTGTTTGTCTGGAAGGTTTACAATATTTTTTCCTGAATCACTTTTATGGATTTGGTTGTTCTAATATTTCAGCACCAAGACATTTTGGAGATCCTTACACAGTATCTCCAGGACAGCTATTGCTGTCTTAAGGACGTGGTAAAAACACAGGATAAATTCAGCCAGTATCTCCTACAACACTCAGTGAAGCCACAAATAGGAATATGCAGGAGGTTTGGATCCTACCCTAGATTTGATTTAGGTCTAAATATTAAATATGTGACCAGATTGTTTAAAGGAGTCATTAAAGATGGGAGTGAAAGGAAACTGCTGGCAATTACTCCCCTGTGAGATAGAAGAGGGAAGAAAGGATTGACTGCAAAACACATGTGTTCCAGACATGGCTTTTGTAATGGAACTGGGTGATAAGAGCTCAGACAACATGACATTACTGCAGGCAGGCAGTACAGCAGTCCCAGGAAACCTCCCTGCCACTCATCTGTCAGTATTTATTTTTTTACAGGGGGGCTGGCCTTGAGCTTTGTACTTAGGTCAGACTAACTGATTACAAGGGAAGACTTGACCATGATCCCTTTGAGAAAGGTGAGCAAAAGAACATCCACTTAAACACTTAGATTCATGGCACATTGCATCTCACATAAACCATATGAGAGGCAAAAAGTCTCAAGTCCAATGAGAAATCTACCAGGATGCTCACTTGTTGGCTTTTCTTGATCTTTGAGACAACAAAGAAATGCTTCACAAGAGCCTGAAGTATCACAACAGCTTTGGTTGGGATTGTCACCTCCAAGAAGGTGTCAGTGTGGATAACTATGAACCAGAGATTCCAGTGTTCCACTTCAACTGCAAGAAACCTACAGCTGGCAACAGGATTTGTCTCTGTAAGCTGCCCTGTGTTCTCTATATGCTTGGAACTGCATCATAGCTTCTCCAAGACTTGCTGCCCTAAGGCCCTTCACATGCCAGCAGTGGTTTATTATCTCAGTCTCCTTACCACTGGCAGGCAAAGAAAAATTTAAGAAAAATGGGTGAAAAAACCAGGAAATGTGTGTCCTTATTAATCACTGTTAGGGCTGACAAGGAGGAAGCAAGTCTTGGACCATATCTGGATACAGGAAGGAGAACTGGAAAGACCACTTCCCAAACAGTAAACAAGGCCCCAGAGGCAGAGCCCAAAATTACTCAGATGCAATCAGAGAAGCTGGAATATGTTTACAGGTTCCCTTCAATCTGACATAAAGATGGACAGGACCAAAGCAGACATACCAGGGCACTTTCCAGCTGTCACTTTGATCAAGAGACATCTCTTCTGCCTTCCCCACCCACTTCTTGGTGATGAACATCTCCCTAGGTCATTTACAATGAAGATGGTGGGTTTAAGAAGAGATGAGCAAGCCACAACACATGGAGCATTTGCCACATCCTGATAATAGGCTAGAGAGGCAGAAACACAGGCACCCTCCCCATCAGTCTCAACTCCTTCTCCAGTGCTTATGGTTGCAGTCTATTAGGTGCCAGAATGTTTTCCTCTGCAGCACACTTCTCTGCATGGCAATGCTTAATATTAGAGACCCCAGGCAAGACAGAACAGAGATGGGATATGCACTTGCTCAGCACTGACCACTGTGGAATTAACAGGGAGATCAGTGAGGTGTTTCTAGGAAAGAGATCTGATTACCCATGCTCTGTCCTCCCCACCTCCCTTCTACAACTTTGTCTGACCCACTGACATGTCTCCCTTAAGTTCTCTCCAGCCCTTCCACTCATCTAGCCTGGGCACTTCGCTGGCACACAGCCCGTAAGAACAAGAACTGCTCCAGCATGTAACGTGAATCCTAGGTCAGATCTTAGGTTCCCTGACTACATCTCTGGCTCTGCTAGCAATAGAAAGAGCCTCAAATATCCTGCATTCCAGGTGAAAAGATCCAACAAGACATTTTTGCCAGGGTGGGGCAAAGAGCTGCAGACGAGCAGGCAAAATAAAAAAGGAGTGGGAGTGAGTGCTGCAGAACATAAAGGCACTGTACTTAGAGGGATAAATGATGATGCAGGAGAGGTGAAACTGAAATACCGCCAAACTTCAGAGAGTCAGTCAGTGACAAATACCAGCCACAGTGCTGGGGCTTCATCTGTACTGCCATCAGTTTCCCCAAGCCAAACTGGAAAGTATGTCACATCCTGTTCGATACCAGGAGGTCACTGGAGCCTTTCAGACTTGCAGGTCACTGTGCAGCTATACACCCCCCTCTAGCACACTAAAAGATCATGTGAAATAATACAGTCCCCTCTTAGCACACTGCCCAATAATACTCACAGAGCAGTCTGCACTATGAACTGCAAGGAGAGATGGAGTCTTTAGGAGATTGCATGGACATGCAGTCCAGATGACTGCCATGGAAACAACTTGGCTAGCCTGGCTCCATCAGGAGGAATACCTGCCCAAGGCCAGCAACCCAGCAGGAATACTGCTCTGTTGAAGAGAATAGGAGCCCATTTCCAGATAATTTCTTCCATTCCTCCTGCCAACATCAGCTGTTCCCCTATTGTCAGGCTTTGGGCAGGTGCTTTCCATCAAAGTATTCTCACAATCTGCTTTCCATTTTCCCTAGGCCAAAGAAGCTGAAGTTACATGTGAAGGTCTTAGAGTAGACAACATATTGTTAAAGAGCTTCAGAAAGCAATGGAGGTATTTGATTCTGGAGTACTTGACTGAAAAGAAGCAAGGTAGGAAAATGTTCAGAAGTATTTAACCTGGCCTCCTAGCAAACAGACATGAGGAACTCTTAATCAGAGTGCGTTAGGGGAACCAATACAAGCCACTTCCACTCTCAGTGCCTGTTTTTATCCCTTCTCAACTTTCACCCCCCAGCCACACTCACCTCAGTGCTTTTAGACACACGTGCTCTGTCTCTACATCACCTTGCACGTAGCTGTTGGCTTTACAGTGGTAACAGTGACAAACTCCATTGGCAGACAGTCTGCTGGGGAAGTTGGGAAAGATCTGGGACACAAATGGACTTGTATCAGTACAGGAAAGGAGAGTGGGAAGTCCAGCAGTATTGTCATAGCCTTGAAAAAAGGGCCTGGCAAAACCCTAGTAGGAAAGCAACACCAGATGGGCTTGCACAGAACACCACCACGTGGACTGAAACCTGGCTGATGGCCCATAAAACAAAGGTAAGGTAACATAATAATGATCAGCATGGGAAAGGGAATAGCCGAGTATCGTGTCAGGCCAATTCACAGGTTTATTAATGACATAGAGTAAAGGATATCAAACACTTTAGTAGATTATACCAAATTTTCTCCTTTGCCAGCTCAGCAATTAAGACAGGGCCAAGTGAAGACTCTCGTTTTATGCCAATGGTCTAACACAAGTTCTTGTGCCACACTTATGGTCACAGCACTCACTCTGTGATGATCACTTCCCTTGTAAGAATGAAATAAACCCCATCCTGCTCAGCATCCAAAAGGAAAAGAGATCAGCCTTCCTAGCAAAGCTGGAGGAAGGCTGATGTGCTGGGGGTTACCTGAATGCTTGATGGTTGAATCACACTATACTTCATCATGATAAAAACTCAATAGGAAAACAGAAAAGACATGAACACCAGTCATATAAAACAACTACCCATGGGTGCTTTTCAAGACCTAGGAAATTCATAGTAGCTTAGTCTTTTTTTTTTTCCTTTTCTTATTTCGGTTTTGTTTGTTTGTTTGTTTTTTGGGGTTTTTTTTCTTTCTGTGAGAAGCATTAAGAAATGAGGAATGTTTGCCCTGGATGACTTTGTCCTCATATGGAGGGATGCAGGACAAGGACAGGCACAGAACCTGCCTGAAATAACCAGCAGGTCGAGGCATTCCCCAGGTCCTTTCACCCCATGGTAACTAGTTTGGCTGAATCTCAAGCAGCCACAGATGAGAATTTCCTGTGTCCTGTTACTATCTGAGGACATTTGAACACCGTGGCAGTTGCTCCCAGAAAGTAACCACCAGGCTGGTGGCCAGGATCTGTGCAATCAACACTTTAATTAGTTTGGCTATAGGTCTGTGGTAAACACGTGCCAGTCACAGAGCAGGCAGATACCCTCCCACACCACTCTGGTGGCATTAGAGAAATCAGATAAAAAAAGAAAGGGAAAGGTGGCTTTTCAGTGAAGTAGATAGGAAAGTCATGTTAGAAAAGACAGTGAGCTGGCCCTCAGCTGCAATATACACAGCTCATGAGCAAAAGAGAGGTTTTGTTCATGAATGAGGGAAGGAAGAAGCAGTATTTCTACAGAGCACCACAACAGAGGAAGGTCTCACTAAATGTAATGGAAATGAAGCAAACAAAAGTCAACTTGCAGGTTACATGGAAGCACCCCAAGTGAGAGGATGAAAGCCTTGGGATTATTTAGGTCACTTTAAACTTTCCTGGATAAGGCATCTAATCACACACAATGAAGAAAAACTTCTGCTCACCACCTGAGGAGGGATACCCCAAGGACCAACCCATATTCCCTATGCAGGAGTGGTTTCCACCAGAACATAACCAACGAAGCATTCAGCTGTCCAAGAGCATTACCCAGTGGTTAGCAGTGTAGCCAAATGCAGGCAGAGCAATACTGAGGACTCCTTGCAGGCTCCTGAAACTGTATTGGGAAGTTTGGCTCATCATCAGCCCCTGATGCGAGTTCCTTCCTTTGCCCAAGACTGCTGATTAACTAGGAATTAAGCTGGCATGAGACAAGAGCTTGTTGATGTCTCTATAAAGCTTCAGCTGATAGACAAAAATAACTTTCACATTGTCTATTCTGCTTCATCTTCTGCAAACATGCATGGTTCTGCCAGACTGTCAGCCAGTCCTCCCCATGCTGTAGTTTTCTGCCTGTACTCGAAAGAAGGAGATGTGCAGCTTACCCACACATCCTGTTCAGCCATGTGCAGGCTCACATTCACACGTGCCCCACACATTCCCACTCATGACTCAGACCTGCACGTGTGCTCACACATAAGAATCCCCAGGCTGCCTGCATATGGGCATCCACCAAGTGCTCGAGGATGCACAGGGGAACTTACATTGTCACACAGGCACACACACTTTCTCACCTCACTCTCGGGCATAATTGTATCCATATAAATCTGTCTGCATGTTTGACAATGCCTTCACTTGCAGAGATACATTCCATCTTCTATTCATTCACCACAGCACTGATACCATATGCAAAGCCCATACCCTTTAGACATGCTAAGACAAATTAATACTCACATACAAGATATGCATACAACATGCATATTTGAACATGCTTGCAGAGACTGCAAATGCACTGCAAAGCTACAGAAATAAATACTTTTAAGTCATGTTCATTTATGTGTGTGCAAAGCAACCTCACTGAGAAATGAATTGCTGACATAAAGGGAAGAGTTGCCCGTTACTAAAGATTAAGCTCTTTTTTTCTTTGCAGTTCATCACTGGGTTAGAAACATGCAGAGTCCTAAACTGCAGATATTTGTTAACATAATTAACATTAAAGATTCCTCACAAACCAGTTTAAGAGAAAAAAATTCTGCCCTATTCCCTGTGCCCACCACTGCTATTCGTACTACAGCAGTACCAGGTCCAAGGTGAGGGGTCAGGACCCCACAGTGAGCTGTACAGAGTGAGCTCACAGCCAGTCTCTGAACTCCTTCCCGTGCAGCACGGTAGATGATGACAGTGGTAGGGCCTGGATGAGCAGTACCTGCTTGCACTGTCTCCCCTTTCCTGCTGCACAGCTTCCTGGCAAACACCCATGGCTTTCCTCTCTGGACTGACCAGCGGGCACCCAGCTCTCGCCAGCCTCGGCAGGGAGTGATGGCGCAGATCTGTGTGAGCGCTAAAACAGGCGGCCAGGCAGCTGTGACAGGGTGAAGACATAATGGTCTCTGACACACACATTTACATCGTCAACACAATCACTGATGTGAATTTGAATTCTCACCTGCATAGAAGAATATTTTCCTCTCTCCAAAGGTGCTAGTTCATCACTGATCTTTCCAATGGGAATTTTTCATACTTTTTTGAAAATATGTTTTCTTCACCAGTCAGTGATCTGCTAGTAATGGAAAAGCTACATGTATTAGCTTACTTGTTTCAGAATTATGTCTTTTCTTCTCTTATCCCTAACTCTGCCCCCAAGAAGTATGAGGTGCTAAGTCCAAAACTGCTAGCACTTACACAGAAGACACTTTGGCAGATCTGTCTCCAAATCACTTGAACAGGCATAAGCTAGCTTCAAACTGCATATAAAATTTTTCAGGAGAGAAGCAGTGAATTTAAGGAAAAAGAAAACAATTATAAGGAAAAACTCTTCTGTATTTTTGTTGTTAAAACGAATAAATTCAAGTTAACTTTGTTTCACATGCCAAAGCAAACATATGGGGGCTACTGTCCCAAACTAAGAGAACATCAAATTTAAGTAAAGGCTTGCAAATTTTCATATGGGTTTTTTGCCATAAGGGCTCATACAAGACAAATAGCACTCATACAAGGGCTCATATAAGGGCTCATACAAGAGCAAACATGGTCATATTAGAAAAGCATCTAACAATGCATTATTGGAGTACTCTCAAAAGCTTCAGGAAAAGAAGGTACTGGCACTAAGATATCCTAACACAGATGTTAACTAGGAGAAGACATAGTAAAAAGAAGTTTAAAATCTCTGTAAGGGGTAATCAGAGACTACAAAGGTTTTGATCTGAAAAAAGTATCCAAACTGTAAAGGGAAGGAAAAGGGAATGTTCTTAATGTTTCCATCAAATTTTGTCTGACCAAGAATCCTTCACTGATCCTAGGAAAGGGTTTTGAATATTGATTTCACAGACAACAGAAGAGGGACATGTCTTAAGTGCCAACACTTCACAAAATATTACACTCTTACCTTGCAAGTATTTATTGAGCTCTCATGGTGAAAAGCACTGAGGAGTATAGGCTTTTAGATAATCTTTCTAATTCTTGACTGCAGCCAGGATAAAAACAAACAGTATCAAGGACCTCAAGGAATTCTTTGATGGAGCCTTCAGGCCTCTGTTTGCAACATCAACTCTCAAAAAGAATGCAAACCTCAAGAGGAAGCGTAGAGGGCTGCAGCAGCAAAGACATGTGTGAGGGAAGAGCAAGGACCAGCTGTGCGCTCAGGGAGAACAAGCCAGGGGCCAAGGGCAGCCCCAGCCCAGGCACACAGTGGTGGGGCAGGATTGCACAGTGCCTAAGCACAGCAGGCACAGCCAGGAGCTGCCAGCAGGCTCCATGGACAGGGTCAGACAGGGCTGGAAAAAATGCTGCAATGTGGCCCTAAAGCCTGTGCCAAAGTCACAGCTAACAGACATAACTGGGGGTAAACAAAGATGCGTGCAAGGGGGGCAGCCAGGAAACAAGCTACCTACAACGCAAGGCCAAAGGCTATCCCAAGGGTCAGGAAAACATGCCCACCTACTGCATAAACAAAGCAAGGCCCAGGTCTGAGCTTAAATAGACCTCCTGGGCCCCAGCCCATGGGCCAGAGGGTATGAGGCACGTGGAGGCTACAGGTGAGGCTGGTCAGAGCATTAAAGTCCACTGAGACATTTGACACCATTTCTCAGGAGAAGGTACTTTGTCCCAGTAGGATGCAAGCAGCCTAAAATCCCAGCCCTGCTCAGAACAGAGTGCTCTATAGCCCGTGCCACTTCACAGACTTCCCAAGGAAGGGCACCCAAAGCTGCCAGAGTGCTTCTGCCAAGAGGAGCTGCTTCTCTGTGAGATTCAGGAAACCTGGTGTAACCTGCTGGTCTCTAAACAAGAGAAGAACAAACCTGCTCTTGATTTTGTCCAAGCCTGAGGAGACAACTTAAACATTTTGTTTAATAGTTCTTTACCACATTAGCAATAACCTGGTTCCCAGATCTGCTACCCTTTTTCTCTGTGCCTTCCATCTACTTTTGCCATTGCTTCTCACCAATAATACAGAAACACTGTACCTGTTTTTCCTACTTATCTGCTCTGTGCTAACTTCAAAAAGCACTTCTGAAAGGCATCCCATAAGGTGTTCAGATAGTTGCTTTGAAGAAAAATTCTTTCCTAAATGAAGATTTTAGAGCAAAGACTAGTCTGTATCTTTGCCTTCCAAGGTGACACCAGAGTATTTACTAGCTAAATAATGACATTTCTGTTAAAATAATCTAGCCTACCTAAACCATTTTATTTTTTAAGAGCAACTTGCATCTGTTGGACTTGTTCACCTTTAAACAAATAAATTAAAAAAGGAATAGTCTAACTGAAAAATATTTTTTAAAAATTAAGTTGTTTTTTATCTGTGTGTTTTGGTTTCAGGTTATTCTTTAATACTTACATACGAATTTATGTGATTACCCAGCTGTAGACTTCTAAGAGAAAAATCACACTCAGAAATTACTAGTAATCTTGTTGTGCATTTTTAAAGAAGAAAAATGTTTTGATTCGTAAAATACACAAGATTCCCGTTGTCATCCCCAAACCTTGTATCAGTCATGAATCAATTATTGCTTGAGATACAAACAAATTTACCAACTTTACATCCTTCTCATTTCATTGCTAAGGTTTGAGCTACGCTTTTCCTCAGAACTATATTAGATGAAAAAACATCAAAGCTGAGAGTTGCAATTAATCACTTGACTCCAGGAGATGAGACTGAGACAAGTTGCTGTTAGGGTAATCTTGGGGACAGTATTCCAAGAGCTGTCAGGGCAGCTTCTGAAGGTAGCTGGTAGGTAAGGCTGAGAGGCAGCCCTCACATATGCCCTGCAACAAAAACAGAAACCCCCCCCCCCAGTATTTCATTGACACGAGACTCAGGCTGAGCCTGAGACAAAGTTCTTAAATGCTAGCAACCAAGGGAAATAACAGCATCCCATCCTTGTTCAAAATGCAGCCCCTCAGCTAACAGGCACTCAGTTCATTGCTACTGCATGATTCCTTTTTCTGCTGGTTGATGATCATTTCTGCTTGCAAGTCTGATTAATTTTTAAGGGCATCTAGAAGTTGGGGAGCTTGTGGGGTGGAGCGGGGGGGTGATTTCCAGCTTTATTTACATCCAAAGGGATTTATTTCATTAGAAGTCCATCTGAGTGCATTTTCTGAACATGTACCTCTTATAGATGCATCTCAGACTACTCAGCAAAACAAACAGCTAGGACCTGGGCACCTCCAGCCCAGCTGAGGTCATCAGAAACCAGAGAGCCAGTCGAGCTCGACTGACTGACACCAGCAGGACTTGCTCTAAAGCTGCTGCTCTGTGGAGCATCTCAATCAACCCACAGACAGAACTACGGAAGAAGAGGGAAAATAAGTGCCTAACTTTCCCTTCTTGTGGGCAGCCCTGAGACAGCAGGAGCCCTGAGAAGGCCTCCTGCTCACACCTGCAGCACAGCCAGCTTCCAGGCTGTCAGCAGAATACAGCAGCAAAGGAGGGGGTGGGGGGCAGAGGGACCAGAGCTGCACAGGCTATAGCCCCCGTCCCCAGTGAAGTGACCAGGGCTGGGCGATCATCAGCCCTGGCCCACCCCCAGCTTTGCCAGAGGCACACCCAAGGAGCACAGCAGGGGGCAGGGGCTGGAGACTCCCAAGGCATCACCCCCTCCCCGAAAAGGGAAACTGAAATAAAAGGCAGAGGGAGCCTTGTGTGTGTTTTTATTATTATTATTTCTGATTAAAGAGGAATTCATTTCATCTTTGCCTCCTGCCAGGGGCTGAGGTGCCGCCATTGAGGTTAACGGTGCGGAAGAATACAAAAAAATTTCATTGAGGAGGATTATAAAAGTTACTAGCTGGAACATTAACAGAAGAGTAACTTGTAAAAAATGCAATATTACAATATTCACAAGGACGGTAGAGCGTGGTAAAGCTATAAAATTCAACATTAAAATCTTCTACAGCCTAGATAACCTAGTTAACAAACATTGTATTGGAACTACTTTTTTTCCGCGGTGCTGAGGTGCGCGGGGCCGGGGGCGGCGGG